>PVLD010003191.1:0-147624 GCA_004027595.1 Dinomys branickii
AAATTTGCATGTCTGTATATGGGTCCATACATCTACAATTCGAAGATATCAATGGATAAAGCAACAACTACTGTTGAGACCATATCACCTTGTCTATAGATTAGTTGTGATTGTACTATTTTCTATGATAATGGGTGTCTGTTTGTCAATATGTTTTTGTACTTTTATGTTTCTAAAATAAAAAAAAATTTAAAAAAATGTGAGTCTGATCATGTCATTCATTCACCTAAACCTTCACCGCTGCCTTATTACACTATTATTATTATTATTACATTATACATCAAGATGGCTTGTAAGGCCCTGTTGACCTGGGTCCTGCTTACTTCTCTGAACCTCATCTTTTAGTCTGGCTGTTCTCCCAATCATTTGGAATTAAATCTCTCCTCCTCACTTCACTTTTCCCTCAGCTTTTGCCACATTAGGCACAGTTGCCACATCCAGTGAGCAATGGTGAATTATTCTGTAACTGGGTTTTATAATACTTCTGAAGATATCACCATTGTCCTTTGCAATTTTGCAAAGTTCACATTAAAATCGAGTCTTTGTCAGTGGTGGGTGTACTGTAGTCAATTCTCGCTTCAGTGTATCAGTGGGCTGGTGGAGCGCTCACCTCCCTGGCAGGTGGACTAAGCGCCTCTACACTCTTGTCTGTGGCTTCCGCTGTCTGCTTCCCCACAGAACTGGAGAGTGTGAAGCGGAAGCAGAAAGTCTCATGTGTGTTTATATCTAACTGGCTATCATCTGTTCTTGAAAATCAAGCTGTTGCTCCTTTCATCTCATTAGAGGGACAGTTTTGGGCTCTATTACCATTATTTTATAAGGTCAGATACAGTTTTAGTTTTCATTTCATTTTATAGGTATGCTTGAGCCTGCATGGGAAGGTAAAAGTTGCTAGAATTAAAAAGAAAAAATGAAATGGCTGGAGTATGTATATAAATATATCAAACTTTAGTGCAGTTTTCACTGTATTTTAAAATTTTCTGCCTCTTACTTGCTGGAGAAAGGACAGTTAATACCATGGAGAAGGTGTGTGTTCCTTATTTCTTATGTATTGGAAACTTTATGTAATTTCAGTGCCATGGCAATCAGGAAAAACTCAAAGTAAAATGAAATTGCATAGAATATAATAAATGCTCGATCAATCTGTTGAAATAATAAATAAAAGTGCATTGATCCTGTAAGACTCAGTATATAGGTTATCAGTCTACAGTTCCTCCTGGTTGCTTTGTGATAAAAAAGTTTCATTGGTCAATCCGTTTTTAATCAAGAAATGAATCATTTTAGTCATAGAAGTGTGTGATATAGTTTGCAAAGGATTTCATCAACTGTATGGTTTTGAAAACAGTGTTCTGGAAATTCCTTTACTAATAAGAACTTGCTTTACAATGATACCAAATAAACAGTCTAATTGCAAAACGCACAGTGCCTTAACAAAATAAAAAGAGGAAAGAGGGAGGCAAAGACAGAGAGAATTTTAAGGCATTAAGAAAGCCAATAATGTAGTCACCAGCAGAGGGAAAATTGGTCAGGGTCCAGGTGACAAAATAGCCAGGGGATGCCACTGAGCTGGAGCTCTGCGTCTGTATGGGAAGAGTAGGTCGGCTTCTTGAGGTTAGCAAATTTTGGTCTCTTCATTTATTCTGTGATACTGGAGTAATTTAAAATTTAAGTTTATGAGAGCACTAACACTTAAAGAATGTTTTGATGAGCATAACAATATTTATATTATCAACAAACAAAAGGAAAAAAAATGTACAGGATTACTTTTCTTCTCTTGCCTGTTCCATCACAGAAAGTCACTGTGACTTCTGTTTGACATCAGAGCCGGACAGTTCTTTCTTTGCTCTACTTGGAACAAAGCTTTTCTGCACAAAAAGGCTTAAGTAAAGTTTTAAAATAGAGATAACTAAAAGATTGTTTGCATATAGTAATTTCTTTACACAAGTGATCATCTCAAACCTATGTAATATCTTTCAGAATTTGAAAAAGATCAAAAATAGAAAACTGGAAAATATGTCCACCACAGAGACTAACAATAATTTAGAGAAGAGAGATTTCTCAGAAGCATATTGAAATGTTTTACTTCAATTCTTTTTCTTTTTTAATGGAAATTTTAGAGCTATACTTTTTTTAGCAGTGTAGTTCATAACTTTCCTTTTATCTAACACAATATATAGTAAATATTTGTATTTTTCTCAATGATTCAGAGCTAGATCTGTGATTGCTCAACACTGTTGCTCTATGAAACCATGACTTCAGAGAAGCACATTTTATCAGCTCCATACTGTACATATACTGACGCTGCGGGAAGCCACCTTTTCTATCACAAGGCCCATAAACTGTGAAAGTAGGCTTTCTTTTCTCACTCCACTGCCTCTGATATAATGTGGACAATAGAAGGCACCACATTTAAGTGAATTGACAAATTATGGATGACTCAACTTTACCTATGTTGTACTATCTTTGTGTTCTTCATCACTGAGAAGTAAGAGATCTCGAGATCCCAGTAACAGTCAATTTGTTTTCCAAAAACTAATCCCAGAAATTACAGAATTCAAGGGGAAAGGAAAAAGAGACACAGTCTACCTGGTCTGAAGTGTCAAGGGGAAGGGACGTGTTGTCTGAGTTACCTCCAGGGAGAGGGTAGGAAAGCTGTGGCACATGCCTACAATCCCAGCACCCTGGAGGCTGAGGCAGGAGGATTTCAGTGAGTTCAAGGCCAGCCTGTACTACACAGTGAGATCTTGTCTCTAAATACATCCATCCATCCACCCATACATACATACATGCATACATACATAAATACACGAGAGTCCCAGCGGGACTGGAATTCCATTAGGACACAGGATTTCACAGACCCAGGGCACCCAGCCAATCCGAAGGCCTTGTTCCCTTGTGGAGGTGTGTTTAGGGTGGGACAGGCATAAGGACAAAGATGCAGTGTGGGGTGTAAGTTTCGCTCCCAGGAGGCATATGAAAGTCCTGCAAATATTTTTATTTTCACAGAAAAAAAGTACAAAAAACACCCAGCAGGTAGACATATGTTGCTAAACATCCTGCCATGCATAGAATGTCCTGCCTCCCCCAACAAAGAAGTTTCTGACCTAAAATGTCATGGAGGCCTGGACAGGAAACTTCATTTAGGACAACAGCTCTTTGGATGCCTCTCCTCTTTATCTTCACTCAGTCTTGCTTGGGATGAAATTAGGCAGCAGAGATAACACAAAACTTCCTCTTTGTCCCGTCTCATTTAGTCATCTGGTGTCCACTCCTATTCTTCTTTAGGTGTTCAGGGTTAAGAGCATATGTCTGAAGTCCTAAAAATCTGGTTTAGGGCCTGAAATAGTCTCATGTACAAGTAATGGGATCTCTGTCTCTGTCTCTCTATCTTTCTCACTGGTTAGATTACGCATAATCACTGGGCATTAGCTACTAGTTAGGTCTGTTCTGTGTCTCTATATTTCTTCACCTAGGGGAAATAACTCCCTTTGTGAATACCACTCATTCAGTGATTCTTCCCCCTGAGTCCAGGTGTAGTTCTGTAACTAGGCTTGATCAATTAGACTCCTCCATCTCTCTGACTGCAGTAATTAGTTTGGGGATGAGGACACAGAGCCCAAGTCAAGCCAACAAAAAACATTCAGGGCTTTTGCTGGAGCTGTGGGGAAATAGGTGTTTTCTTGTTTCTGGAATGCTTTTCTGACAATGATGAAGAGTGACCACGGCTGGGGAGCTGGCTATGCAGAAAGCTGATCCAGACAGAGGCAGAGGGGTGAGATGCAAAGTGCGAGGAGATGGGCAGGTTCCTGATGGCACTGGCACTGTCTAAATACTTGAATGCAGCCAGCCCTGGAGCTGGTTCTATTTCAAGATACTGGCTGATATCGGTCAAATTTTTTCCCGGTAAAATCTATGAGAAGAGTTTATTGTCATTTGCAAAACACTAAGAGTCTTGATTTTTCCTAATTTTTGCACCATCTATTTCTACTCAACTCCAGGTATCAGTTTGCCATCAAAGTTTGATGGCCCATCTATAAATATTTTCATGAATTTGCCTGTTTTAAAACTTCCCTCCTCCATGTTGCCAGTGGGACAAAGTTTAAACTACAAAGTTACACCAAAATAATCACAACAAAATAATCATCATAATAATGGCAAAGGCCTTTTATATCATCTCCAGCTTCATCTCAACCCAAGTGCAAAATGAAATGTCTCCCTGTGACACCCATGCCATCCTCGCCAATGTTTTTTGCCTTTGCAAATATTCTTTCCTCACATCAAATCCCTTTCTGACTTAAGCTACTTGACCCAAATCAAATTTTATCTATTTCAAACAGTGTTTTCCCAATATCCCTAGGCAGCGTTGGCTACAGTATTAGTTCAGCTATTTTAGGTTGCAAGAAAAAGAACAGACACTCAGAAGAACACAAACAATGACTCCTGCCTCCCAGAGGCCCAATACCATCATCCCAGATGGAGGACACAGGCTTTCACCTTTACGGGTACACCAAGGCCAGCACAGGTTCATGTGTCATGTGGAGATACCATAAAGCATGTTTTTGAAAAGAAGAAAGAGTGCTTCTTGCTGAATATCACTTCTTTTTATCTGTGAGGAAACCTTTTCAGAAAAATTCTGTTAGATTTCCCTCTACATTCACTGGCCAGAACTGAATCACATGTCCAGGCCTCAATCACTTATTGGGAAGAACCAGATGACTTCAGTTGTCTTGGCTTGTCAGGACTTGTGCCTCTGGGAGTGCAGAAGAGCAGCTTCCGATGCAACAATGTTGTATAAGAGGTGGAGGAGGGACAGGCATAGTGGCACACACCTGTAGTCCCTGAACTCAGGAGGTTGAGGCAGGAGGATCATTACAACTTTGAGACGAGCCTGGGCTACAGGCCAGCCTGAACTGCATAGGGGACCCTGTCTCAAAACAACAACAAAAAAGTTGTAGGGGGAAGGCCCCAATGAAATTAGGCTCTGCCAGGCATTGTTTTGAGAGTATATTTAATTTCCATCCATCCATCAATCAGTCAGTCAAAGAGGCAGGACAATCAGCCAAGACACATAACTAAAAATCTCTGTACCTGTGTCTCTCTGCAAGCACAAAGCATTTGTACTTACTTCTGTACCCCCAAGAAACCCTGCTCTGTAAGAAGGAGAGAGGAGTGGATTTCGTTTGAAAACCACCGCTGTTTCCCTTGCGTGTGGATAGCAGTGCTTTGCCTGCATCTGTCCCTTTACCTAATCTTTTAGCTTTCGCAGATCTAGCATCTTCATTAGAAGCATAACATCAAGAAGAGAGGGCGTAGTTCTCACTTCCTTTTGTGCCTGGCAAACAATGAAGACTTTACTTCTCTGAATCTGAGGCATCAACTTTAAAATGTACCATTCTGAACCACTACAAAAGAAGAAATGTGTCCATTAAACCACACAGTGCTAACAGTGCTATCCACTCTAAAACACACCCCACGTCAGAGGCAAAGTGCGACACCTTAGCAATGATGAAGCGTTATCACTCCGACTTTGTTGCCAGAAAGAGTAAAGGAATGAAATGGAACTGCCCGTAGAGCTAGGATATTTTATTGTCTTTATTTAGATTGCTTCAAGTCCTAACGTTTGAGAAAGGTTTCTGCCTTAAATAAACAAATATAAATAATTTCTTCTATTTGCAGTCTTTTATTTATCAGCCCTTCCTTCACAAGGTAAAAGGACTTAGTGTTTAATGTCTAAATTTAATCTTATAGGAAAATGGACCACCGTGGGGCATAGTCGTGTGTTGATGATGGGCAGATTTCCAGCTACTGCCAAAGCATTGTGCACTTTGGTTTTTCAGAGAAGCGGGATTTTATTGCACTTATAGTTTCCTTCTGCCCTGGGTAATCTTAGAGGTAGAACTACTCCTTCCGTGTTTGTGTTCCTCATTCAGCCTGTTGTACCACTTTTTTCATAATAAGCCCTCAAAATGTCTAATGAAATACAGGTGGGAAGTGGGTAGCACAAAACTAGAAGGAGGCAGCGGGGAGAATAGATGTGAAGCAGAGAGGGAGAACCCAAAAGCAAAAGGCACAGGAGTCACTGTAGGGAAAAGAGCACTGTGGAGAAAGCCGCGGAGTTGTTAGGTGAAATTACACAGAATCCTCCGCCCCAGGGCCGGTGGGGAAAAGGTGCTCCGCAGTATGGGGCAAGGAAGGGAGGTAGAGCAGTGATCATCCTAAGGTGAGCACAGGCCGGAGAGACACAGGCTGCTGAAAGGGTGCGTATGCAAATTCTACAGTCTTCAGCTGAATGAAATAGGACTGAGGACCCATCTTCACAGTGCCTGGAAGAGTACACACTTCAGTTGCACCCACTCTGAGCAATTGCGGCATTACAACCAGAAGATTCAAAGCCAACATCCTCTGCCACTTACTGAGATGGTAACTCTGAAATTAAATCACTGACTTTCTGCTTTGTTATCTATAAAACAGAGATAAAGATTGCTGTTCCTCAAGATAGTTCTGAAGACCAAATGAAAATTATTTGTGAAAGTGTCCAACACAGAACCTTCCAAAAACAAATGCTTAAATCCTTTTTTAAAAAAATGCACAAACTCTTTGAAACTGTTTGTTAAGCATTTAAACTCATCGGACATCACACCAAGTGCTAGAGAGGCACAAATACGTAAGCTCAGCCCTTCTCTCACAGTTTAGTAGGAAGCGCAGACAAGTAATCATAACTAACACACACTTCAACAACTGCTAAGATAGAAGGAAAAACAAAGCGGAACATTTGTCCATTTAGTTTGCCTTCAGAAACCAAAAAAAAGGTGTAACTCACTTTGGCTTGACAACTGTATAGGTTTCAAAGAAAATGAGACAGTTAGATGGGGTATAAAAATTGATCAGATAGTCCAGAATTTTTTAAGCTAAAATATAAAGAAAGGGAATTACTTTTAAGAACTAGAAAATTTCTAAAATTCACCTCAAACACTGTGGTTCTGAAATTCAGACAATAAATAAGTACAGGTAGAGATATCCAAAATAATGACCCATCAAGAAAGTGCAAATTACAATTACATTTATCAGAATTACTGAAATAAAAAATAATGACACCACACATTGGGTAGGATACACAGAAACTGAATTTCTCAAACTGATTGTGAGAAGACAAATAATAATCTCTCTGAAAAACAGTACGGCAATTTCTTATAGAATTGAACATGTAATTTACATAATATACAATACAGAAAATTACATTCTTTCAGACATTTATCCCAAAGAAAATGGCAGCTTATGTTCCTGCAAACACGTGTACAAAAATGTCCATACCAGGTTTATTTGTAACAGTTTAACACTGGAACTAAGTCAGCTGTTTTTCTATTGGCAAATCATTAAACTGTGGAAGGTTCATACACGGGATGTTACTCAGAAATAAAGAGGACTAAGCTATTGATAAATATAGTGCAACTTAGATGACTTGTAGAAAATTATTCTGATTGAAAAGAAGCCAAATCCAAAGGTTACATAGTGTGTGATTCTACTTCTACAATATTTTTAAATGACTAGTTATAGAAATGGAAAGAAGATTAGGGGTTGCAAGAATTAAGGACCAAGAAGATGATTTTGGGCCGATGAAATGATTCTGTATCTTGTGGGTGACACATGAATCTAAATAAATGATAAAGCCCACAGAAATGAATACAAAAATACACACATAAGTACAAGTGGAATGGGGAAATTTGAATACTATGGATTATGTCAATACCAATATCCTGCTTGGGTTATTCTACCAGAATTTTACAGTCCATTACCATCACATGAAACCAGCTAATGTGCACACACTGCATTACTTCTTGAAGGGTCACATGGAGCAACAACAGTCTCATTAAAAATTTCAACTAAGAAATCGTTATGGGTCTGAATTCTGAAATACTGAAAGTTTTACTTAACCTAGTTTAAGAATATTTTCAGTTTTTACTCTGTAAGGATTCACTGAGCTCGTGTTATGATGTGACTATAGCTTGAGCATGTTCCCCTAAGTTCCGCGTGGTGACAGTTGGTCCTCAGTGTGACAATGTCGGGAGGTGGTGAGAGCTTTAAGAGGCAAAGCCCAAGGGGAGGTAATTAGCTCACTAGGGGCAATGCCTTCGGGAGGGCTTAATGCTGGTGAGACCTCCCAAGAGCAGGCTTCTATAAAGCAAGTCCACTCCCCCTACAACCACATGTGGTCTCTTCTGCATGTGGCTGCCACTCTTCCTGCTTATCTACCATGTTATGTCACAGCCAGAGGGTCCTAACAGAGGCTGAATAGATGGTGCTGCCTGACCGTGGACACCTAGCTTCTAAAATTATGAGGTAGATAAATGTCTTTCCTCTATGAAGTAACCATCCCTGAGTATTTTAGTGTAGCAACAGGAAATTAAGCTATAATTGCAATTATTATGTGGCATTTGCCATTAACAAATGTCTATCCTTGAAAGCTTACCCGTGTAGGAGTCAACTGCTCCTTAATTTGGCCTCTATCATGTACTGTATTCTACTCCATAGAATAACGGGACATGAATTGCAGGCTCTTCTCTTCATGTGGTGCAAAACCCTAAATGTATCCATTAAAACACATTCTATAGTATAAGGACGGAAAGCTGGTCCAGATTCCTTAGCTTTCTTGGGAGTAGGTTATGACTGTGTGACCAAATTCTGGGCAGTGAAGCACAGGCAGTGACTCTATTCTAACATGCCAGTTCCTCCAGGGCCATTCTCCATACTCTTCCAACCATAAGCAACAATCCAACATGGCACCCCACACCCCCAAGAGAAGGCAAATCAACAGTGGGAGGAGCCCAAGGTTCTGAATGGCAGCGCAGGTCGCTCGCCATTAAGCAGTAAACCTATATTAGAGAATGTAATGTTATTTACTGCATCTGCTTATCTCCACACTAGACTTCAGGGTCCTTGATAATAAATACTGTCCCATGTTTGTGCTATTATAGTTCTGGAATCTAGTACAGTGCCTGGCACAGAGGATCTGCTTCATATATGTTAATGGACAAACATGTTCCTATCTGCGGCGCATCTTCAGCACCACTGCCTTTGTTACACTATCCTCAGCCTGTCGTGTGATGGGAGAACCTGGAGTCTCAGCTTCAAGTCCAAAATCTTCTGGCAGACTTGAAACTAGGCATCAGTAGTTGGGTGGGCAAGAGTTAATTTTTGCTTGGTTACTTCATTTCCTATTCTTAAGCATATTTCTACTTTCTTTCACTTTGTAAATTAAAAACAGGTTAGTAGAACCTCACTGATTGAATATAATTTGATCTTATATTCAGAAAATTTCTTTAAATGAATGTTTCTGTAAAAAACTCACAGCAAAAACCTTTCGTGAAAGCTCACATTTAGACACCTTCATTATTTTTTAGAAAAATACAAGTCACTACTGTACTATGAAGTTGCATAAATAATTAAAATCAAACCTCACATATCAAAATAAATGACCTAAATACTTTTCATGATGTATTATCCTTTTATACTTTGTGGGTTGGCTTGCTTACTGGATAATTTGCAAAAACTTCACTCATCAAAAATAGGTTACTGGGTCACGTGGGCATATTTATGACTTGGAATTGTGCAGACCTGCTCCAGTAAAAGACCAAGATACCTTCTTTTACCTAAGTATACACATGCACCATTAGACAAGCGTACCTTATTTAATTTATAGTCTCATAAATATTTTCTCTTAGAAACTAATTGATGTTGTATACTAATTATTATTTCCTCATAATAATATCACTAAATACCTTTATTCCTATAGATAGCTACACTATCACAGTATTTGATAACTGAAAAAGACTTAAAGATCATCTGGTTCAACACGTTAACTTACCTAAAAAGAAACCACCTCTGAGAGGTTACATGACTGTCCAAGCTCACACTGCTGATAAGCAGACGGGCCAAACCCTGTTGCCCAACCCCAGCCAAGGACGTTTGGCATTCTTGAAGGTTAATTCAGTGTTGCACAGTAATAAACTAGGAGCTTTTTAAAGAATAAATTATTTGCTTTTATCCTTGTATTTTAAACTCATAATTCTTCATTTCATAGCAGTTGACTATGTTACATCTTTTAATATTTAGTTCAACATTTATTAATTAAAACAATTTGGTGTTTTCTTCTGCAATACTTTGAGGTTAATTTTTCCCCTGGTTCCAATATATTTATTTAGGCGTGTTGGGGATAGAACCCAGGCTTTACATATGCTGGGCAAGTGCTGTACCACTGAGTGGCGCTCCTACGTCCCCTTCTGTTTTGTGAAATGGGATTTACCTGAGCTGAGCTAAATGTTGTTCTCCTTCCGCCTCAATTTCCCCAGTTGAGGTTATAGATATGCACCTGCATGCCCAGCTCTCCAAACGCTTACACTCCTCAAAAGCACATGGCCTTCTTAAGAGTTCCAATATTTACCCTCAGTTTTCTTATTTTTATGGCTTGAATTTTACCCACATGTAATTCCAATTATGCTGGAATTTATTTTCATTTATAGTATAAGAGGAGAACCAAATTTTTGGTATTTCCAGTTAATTTATTATTATCTTTCCTGTTTACCTCTGTTGGCTTTTTCTCACATATAATATGATTTTAGATAGTGGTTCTGTCTTCTAGTTATTTATTCTGTGCTCTTTGATATATTTTATACCACTGTTAGTTATTCGTCCAGATAGACTGGGTAGTAACAAACAACTTCAAAATTACAGGTTAGTTTCACAGACTCATTCTTAACCAGACTCTATGACCACCGAGGGTCAGTAGGGGGCTGCATTCATCACAGGGGCTCAATGGTCCAGGAAGCACTGCTGACCCGAGACTCATCTCTCCCAAGGGCTGTGGAGCCGTATTGATGTCTGCACAAAGCTGTGTCATTTTGCTTTGTGACTTCTTGTCCTCAATTATGCAGCTTTAAAAAAAAAGTGTACAAATACTTTAGTAAAGCTATTCTTGTTTATGATTTTTAAAAATCTGTGTAGACTTTTTATTGCTTAAGTCATTTTTGAGCACATAAGACTCTCTTCCCAAATAGTCAACTATTTCTTTGAGACTCTAACATAAAATTGTACATTGCATGTTTATGTAAACAGTTATCAGAACTTTTCACTTCTAATTTTATCCAATTATTCACTAGATCTGCTAGACACTTATATGTTTATTGATGTTTTTAAAAAATAAACCATTTTAAAATTCATTTTCTAGTTGCATATTTTGCTATTTAATTCACTAAATTCTGCAAACAACTTTATTGCTTTTATCTTTTTACTTCCCTGGTGAGGTTTTCTTCTAACTATTGAGCTCAGTAATTAAGTAATTTACCTTCTCTCTCTTTTAGTAATTAGTACAGTGTGTTTCTTAGTGTATCTCTAGATAACTATTTAAATATCAAAATTCTCCCATTTGTATATCTGAAGTAATCTATCACTGCATTGTTGACCTCCTAGGCTAAATTTTAGAAGAGCATTGTTTACCTTTCAGGGATTTTAACATGTTAATTTGTTTGTTTTAGTGCTGGGATGGAACCCACAACCTCAGGTATGCTAAGTAAGTACCACTGAGCTACACCCCAGCCCTCTGTTTACATTTCTTTAAACGAATTTCTTGTTTATTATACTATGGTGAAAGAATTTGGCCTGTGTAATCTTACAAACTGTTGTTTCCAAATTTTCACTAAGGGCACAGGTGCATGAGCGTATGGGGGGGAGGGGTAAGTGCATATGTATGTGTGTCCGGATTTGATCTCTACCTGACAACACAGTATGTTGCAGAAGCCCGAGATGCACCAGGCCACCATTCAATGCAGAATGACTGGACATTGGAAACAACAGTATGTGCAAAAAGAAAGGCTGTGTCTGCTTTGGCCAGTGAAAAGTTATGTTCCAAACAATCGATGCGGCGATAGCTGTCCAGGCATCTTCCATTACTTCTTCACCCAAGAGGCAGACGAAGAGCCAGCCCGACCTCCGCAGGCTCCAGTCAGCCATGCTGGTCAGGTAAAAATGCACAAACGGGCAACAACTGCGCTCTTCAAAACTTTGTCCTCCTCCCGCATGGCCTTGTGGTTCCGGGCTGGCTTTAGTTTTCCGGAGTAGTCCAGCCCTTCATATTTCATCTTCACCTCTTGTTTGTTTGTTGCTTTGTTTATTTTTATCTTTTGTACTGGGAATCAAACTTAAGGCCTTGTGCTTTCTAGGCAGGAACTGTGCCACTGAGCTGTGTCCCTGGTCCCTTTATCTCTTTAAATAAACTTTTAATTTTTATGACCCTTATTTTTAAAACACATCGAATGAATATTTTAACCTCTTTGCCTTGCTTTTAAAAACACTAATCAATTGTTATTTCCCCTGGTGGCTTTCCCTGTCTCTACATTTCAGTCCCTTATGAGACATTTTGGAAATTACCACGAGGCTGTTTTTTTCTTAAAGCGAGGTGACTGTGGGTGTTTTCATGGACGTTAGGGAAACTCATATGAAGGACTCTTTTTAGCTTGTCATTTTATCTCAGAAGATGCAACTATAAAACAAGTACAATAAGGTACGCAGACTTCATTCCTTCACTTGCACTTCCAAATCCTCACAGCTAAGAGGAGTAATTACACAAATAAACAAAATATATCCACTGTTTGGCGCATGATCTGAAGCACAACTTAACTTTCAAATAATGTTTCACAGGCTCCCTCAGTAAAAACCAGAATAAAAGGAGCCAGTGAGAGCCTCAATATTAGAATGGTAACTAAGTGTTCATTGGGGTTCAAGTTATTGAAGTTAACTTTAATTGCAGTTACATCAAAACTTAAAAAGCAACTGCCCAAATCTCTGCCTGCTAAAAGAGTCTTCATTTTAAATGTGATAGCAATCACAATTCTTTTGTAAATCATTAAATTACCATAAGGCATTAGTCTTACTTATTAAGAATTTTAATAAGGTAATATTATCTGAGATATTTTTAGCACATGATGCCTGAATAACCACTAATTAATGTGTACACAATTAAAGAAAAGCAAGACTGTCTCACAAACTATGTACCTACCATTTCAAAAAGTTAGTAGGGGAGTAGGCGTCATGCATTTTAAAATTAAAGATAGAAGAGGCCACAGGTTAGCAGCATTAGTTTAGTCATGGCTCCTCAAGGAACCTTAACTCTCATCTGTAGCAAGGACATAGAAAATGAAGGAAAACATGGTGCAACTGGGCTATGAAAATTCATACACTGGCTATAATGCACAAAATATAACTACTCAAGAGTACTGATGCAAAACAATATGTTTATAACCCTAACCTTTTTCGTTATAGTTTATTACTTAAGTTTTATCTTCAGACCCACAAAAACTTCAGCCCCTGCCATCCACAAAATATAGCATAAGGGGCTGCAGTCAACACAGACATCTGGCAGACTTCGTTTCTCCTTTTAGGGATTTACTTTTAGCATTAGATATAGGCATAAATAACAACTCCATACCAACACAAAGTTGCTTAAAACAAACATTATAATAGAAAAACCTTATTTCTATAAAACTCTACAAAAGAGAAAGAGACAATACACCTCAGAAACCCTAGGGAGGAAAAAAAATATGACTTAAATCAGAACTTGAAGGAAAGGGAGAACTTTCTATGATACCTAACTTTGTGCTGCTATTGTGGATGATTAAATGTTCTCACTAAGGCTATAAAGACACTGACAAGCAAAGCAAGGGCCCACCATACCATTTACTCCATCAGCCTGCCTTTCCAGGCAAATTTGCAGTTAATGTTGAACCGACCTCACCCAGGGACTCTCAGAAGACCAAAAACACAGCTGGCTTCTAACAAACAGGGTCAGCCTTATAGAGAACTATGCATATGGGTAAGCTCTGACCCTACCTGGAGAAAGGGTCCAACAACAGGCAGACCTTCGTCTCCTTCAAAGACAAGCGATCACTTTTTATATAAAATAAAATGCCATACAGATCAAATGCTTTACAGATCAAATGACTTCAAGTATGTGTGAGAGCTTTTCAAACCATAAAATCTCACATAAATGTCAGGTATTGATATTACCATAATAATCCTGGGTGAAAAGAAACACAGTAAGAAGGGAAGTAAAGAAGTGTTTTCTCGCCTTCACTCGGAGTTCCTTGGGTCCAAGGGAGAATACGTTAGCGACTGCAGGTTTTTCCAGTTCCCTCTGTCCTCTCAAAGACCCCACACACAGTTAGAGCTGTAGGAAGGCCTCTGACCACCTAGAAAATTTGAAATTTTTATACTAGGAGAGAGTTTCTCAAGCTTTAATAGTTTATGTACTAACAAAAGATTTTGCCATAGCTTCATATAGCTTATAGCATTATCCACTTAAGAATGTTCTTTGCATTGACTCCCTTTTCTAAAAAGTATATTTACCTAAAAATGGAATTTTATATATTCCCACCATAAGTGGAAAAAAGTACCACTAGTCATAAATATAAGTAAGCTTATCAATATATACAATAAGAGATTATAAAAGTCTTACAAAATAAGATTATTCAACAAAGGTTATGCAGGTGCAATCACCTGGGAGAGCCCGAGTGAAAGCAGTGACCTTAAGAAACTCCCAGACTCGGGAGAGTTCCTAAGTGACTGCTGATGTAAACACAACTTTAAGGGCAGTTTTTCACCCACTAAGACAAACTGAATCACAAGGACATCTCTTCTCAAACTTCTATGTGCATACAGATTGTCAGGAGACCTTGATAAAATGTAGAATTTGCTTCCAGAGTTCTAGGTAAGACTTGAGAGTCACAATTCTTCCCAACTCCAAAATTTTAGAACACATGATCTTTTCCATTCATTAGTTTTGGATTGTTATATTACTTTGCTAAAAAAAAGTAAGAAATTACAAATACTGAGATATTTTTAGCACATGATGCTTGAATAACCACTAATCAATATGTACACAATTAAACAAAAGCAAGACTGTCTCACAAAATATGTACCTGCCATTTTCAGGTACTAGGTGGCTTAAACAACAGAAATATATCTTCTCACAGTTGTGCAGACTAAAAGTTTGAGATGAAGGTGTGGGTAGGGTCAGTTTTCTCTGAGCTCTGCCTCCTGGGCTTGTGGCCTCTTTGGCTGCACGTGGTCTCCCCTCTGTACATCTGCATCCTGAGCTCTTCTCATAGGAAACCCCAGGCATATTAGATTAGGGCTCATCCCAATGATCTCACAGAGCCTTAATTACCTCTCTAAATCTTCTTGCTCGAAAGACAATCACTTTCAGAAATATCATAGTTAGAACTTTGACATAAAAATTTGGGGAGGAGAAAAGTTTAAAGAGAAAATTATAGCACCCGAACTATAAGTTTAACTTAAAAGATAACTTCTACTTTGTAGCATCCATGAGGATTGTAGTCCAAGGTTTTAGTCAATTTGGAAGTGCATATATTTTACAGAGTGGGCAGCTCACATGATCCTGTATTGAGCAATTTGATTTTCTTTGACAAGTGCTTCCTTATCGCCAGAGACGCACAATCCATCGCCTCCCCTCACTCTTCCCACATTCATAGTGGAAATTCAATTCCCTGAATAAGAAGAGCACTATTCCTGCTTGTTAGGGGGACTGTGATTGGCCTGCACAGTCTCAGGCTCTGTCCCTCATCATCTGTAGCACCAAACAGATCCTTGGTTCCTAGAGGGCTGCCGAAGTAGACTGTCTTTGCAAACACTGCAGGGGCTGGAAACATTTCCCCAAGTAAAATCTATCTAAGCTGCAGCACTGATGCATCCAGGGAAGGCAACAAAAGGTACCTCTTGCCGTGCCTTTGTCTTGGGCTGCTAATAAATAATCATACATGGTATTGACGAAGCACCTTCCTGAGAGGAGTGCAGAGAGCTTTCCAGACATTACCTCACAGCAGCCTCGCGATTCTAACCTGAGAAGCGGCTCCTGAAAGCACAGCCCTATTTAGTCACTGCAAGAAATCTAGAAACCAGTGAGCAATGTATATTCTTTTAAGGATAAACATAAAACTACTTAAATATCACTGAGGGGCTTTTTTTTTTTCGAGTGCTTAGGTAGTACAGGCAATAAGCATTTTTGCCTGGTGATTATGCACTGTTTGTACATCACATATGCCAGTGTGGGAGAGAGAGAAGGATGAATATGCCTTGCAAACCTGACTTGTACAGCCAAGCACTTTGTAAATGACCCAGTAGGAGACTGCATACTTCCTGTTTAGCCTAGGTGTCTGAAGGAATCCTGTAGAAATACTGTGTTCACAAGGGCCAGCGGCAATCATGAAAGTGGACAACTGTATTAGCCACAGAATTACTGCTGCTTACAGCACTTGTACCTACTCTTTCCGACACCTTGGGAAATACACACTCCCACTGAGGTCATACGGCCGTCTTCTGTCTCCTGGTTTCTTTTTAAGTTCCTCTAGAAGGGAGGCTTTATTTGTTTGAAGACAGAATAATTATCTCCAAGAGAGCAGTACTACCTCCTCCCGACCAGTGAGAGAAAACAGCAGGAGTTTTGGAGTAGTCCAAGCACAGGTAGAAATCCCGATATTCACTTACAGGCTGTGTGACTTTGCACAAGCGGTGTTGCTTCTCTCATTCGCCATTCCTCCTCTACAAAGCAAAAACAGGAATGATGCAGGCAGCATGGGCCACAAGACAGCTAAAATCACAAATGTAAAGAACTTAGTTTTCTCCCAGACACATCTGCATTTCTTCCATAAACATACAATCTATCTAGTAAAATCTTCCATATTCATAGAAGCATGATGAAAAGAATCCCTACTCCCCATTTTATCCATGATGTCAGAAAGGAGCGGAGGAATAAAGCAGAGGAAAATTGTGAGATAATTTAGGAGTTCTCAAATTCTGTAGCTCAAATTCTCATGTCCCGAAACAAGGCATATCACTTGGGCTCACATCCTTTATGACGTAAAGAGAATTTGGATTGTCATGGTTTGGTTTGGTTTGGTTTGTTTGGTAATGTCCTGCAAAAACTTCTTGGCAGTTCTCTTTCTCTTGGAGTTTCATGTAAGGTAGTGCTGTCTAACATATAGTGTGGAGAATTAAAAGCAATAAGTACAATTGAATGCAAAATTTTTTGAATTGAAGTTATAGAGAAAGCTACCTAAACGTTCCATGTTAGTTTAAAATGAGAACCCTTCTGTGTCACTGATTCCGATCGATTCAATACTTAAGTTCCCACTTACTCGGACAAGCTGAGCAAGACATTTTTCTATTCCAGTGTCACGCTTGTCCTAAATAAGAGAAAGCAGTCTGCGTAATGACACATGCATATCCAAGTTAGGAACTATTATTTTCCCTGTCTTGAAAACCCTTGATGGTATTTACATTCTAAATTAAACTGAGCACTGTATATTGATTTTAATATGTTAAGATGAAATTGAATTTCATGACTACTGCTAACATCACAGAGCATGTAGGATCAATGTGTTTGCTGATTTCCTGCTTACTACCAATATCTCCCCAAGGATTTGGTACAAGATTTACAAGAATATTGTTTCAAAGATGTATGCATAAATATGCTATCAAATAAGCGACAATGCGTTGCGTATTAGGCAGGGAGTGATTTGCTTACTGCATTTTAATTAGCATGGCTGTCTTTGGAGAGTTCACTGTAGTCAGTCTACCTACTGGAGCTCAGTTCCTGTCCCAGGGACCAGAGCCAGCAGGAGAAGTCTCCCTGTGGCTGCTCTTAGAATATATCATGTCCAGAAAGAAGGAAGCACATTTCAGCTAATCCAGAGCTATGCATGTTCAGGATATGACTGCTGAGATGGCAGAAAGCCCAATGGCCAATTAGCTCCATTAAGTATAGTGTGTGCATAGATCTGGCTCTATAGAGCCTCTTTTGACAAGAGAGGCACACAAAGGAAGTTTTTGGAGTTGAACAGCAATGGGGGTTAAGTTCACTTTATGTTATTTACCAGCTAGGTAATATTAACCAAATTACTTATCTGTGACTCAGTGTCCTCATCTGAAAAATGGGAAGAATAACAATAAGCACCTCACAGAGTCGGGAGAAAGGATGAGTCAATACAGATAATCCCCACAGGACTTGGCATTGAAAGAGAACTCGATACATGGTAGCTATTATTATTAGATAAAACTCATATTCTGGGCATTCAAACAAAAATTTTATTGAATTCTCATTATGAGCAAGACACTGAACAGATACTTAGGGGAATGCAAACATTAATACAACAGATCCCCTGCTTCAGAGGGGCTTCCATTTTTGTTGGGTAGTTGGACACAAACTATATTTGATGATAGCATGTGGTGAGGTGCCAGAAGGAGAATTATAATAAAAAGCTGAATCCGTAAGTTAAAAAGATTACTGGGAAGATAAGGGAAACCCTCTTCCAAGGACACTGCTTTCCGAGTCCTGAAGAATGAATGGGGTTTTAGTACGAGTGAGGTGAACACACAGAGGCATAAAGCCATGCAGTGAGAATGTGAGAGACGTAAGGAAATGAAAGAAAGAGAGTCCAGCAAATAGGCTAGAGGAAGGCAGCAGAGAGCACTGAAGGCCAAACCTATGAGATCGGTCTTCACTTGGTTTGAAATGGGTGTGACCAAGACTTGTTCCGTCCGGCTGATGTGAGCTGTGTAGCTGGAGAGTAGACTGACAGCCGACCCTCATTAAGAGCATGCTTAGCACTACTGGAAAAGCTTTACACGCATCAACCCACTTAGTCTCCATAAAGGTGAATACTTTTATTTTAGTAAAAGCCAGTTTATAGATGAAGAATCAAAAACATCGAGGATTTAAAGCAACTATCCAAGAGCACACAGTAGTCAGGAACTGGCAGGGGAAAGCCTGGGGCCTGCACCTAAGTCTCCTGCTCCAGAAGAAGGTGAGAGCAGAGTGAAGGGGCAGAAAGGAGGGCGTTCTCAGAAGGCAGCTGAGACAGAAGGACTTGAAGTCTTGGTTAGAGTGGAATGAAGATGCAGGGAGACAAGTGTGAGGCTTACGACAAGGACCGTATTGATAGGACTGAGGGATTTGCTTCGTGTAATGAACAGAGGAAGTGTGTACAAGTCATTAGATATTGTAGTTATTTGTCAAAAGATAGTACAAGTGTAGCTGACTTTGCCTCTGTAAAGAAGCTCAGTTGGCCACTCCTGGGCTAAGGAAGCATGTCCTGCAGTGTCAGACAGTGGAACAGCCTATGTAAGAAAATATCTGTGGGGTTAGTTTGGATGAGATGAGATTCATAATGTTTATGGAAGTGGCTGGGACATTGGAGGCTCTCGCTGAACATGAACTGCCTTTCCTGCAGCACTGGTCGGTGAGCAGGTAAGACGGGAAGGCAAGGAGGGAGAAGTAGGGTGCTGCTGCAGAGGGTCCATTCTCCTCTGGCTGGAGTCAGGCAGTTGCTCTGTTGTTAGAATTTGACAAGGGATTTCAGGAAAGGGTAGAGATAACAAGCCAAGGAGAGTTGGCCTCAGGCAATTCTAGATTTCCCTCTGCTGGGAAGGTGTGTAGAAAGGAAGAGAAAGGAGGGTATTGGAGAGAGAGAAGCTTCTTTTGTCCTCTAACAGGGCTGACATTGTGATATTAAGGCTCAACATGAGAATATTGTAAATGAGCATGTGATGTTTGTGTGTAAATTCCTATGCAAATAACCAGCCACTGCCCAGGAGATGCCTTTGGCCTCATAGCATAACATGACTTTGTGATTTATGTGGCATACAAAGTTAAAATTTAGAAAAGGGACAAAAGATTTTCAACCCTTTTAAGAGAAGCTGCCAGGCGTGGTGGCACACATTGGTAATCCCAGCACTAGGGAGGCTGAGGCAGGATAATTGCTATGAGTTCAAATCCAGGCTGGGCTACATAGTGAGTTCAAGGTCAGCTGGGACTATATAGTGAGACCCTTGTCTCGAACACATACACACACACACACACACACACACATGCCCACAAAAACAAACAAACAAAAAACAAAAAGAGAAGCCTTCTATAGCTGAAGATCCTTTGCTTTCTTATTATACTTTGCTGCTGAACCAAATGGTCATTTTAATTACTAGATTTGGGAAGCTGAAGCAGGCACCAGGGATAGGGGTCACAGAATTGATGAAATTGGATCAGTTCTCCAGTCCAGTTCTGGCCTTGAACTCACTCTGTAGCCCATGCTCGCCTCAAACTCATGGTGATCCTCCTGCCTTTCATGACAGTTAACAGGATAAGATTGCTCAGATTACCAAAATTACACAAAAGTGCCGTCCAAGGGTTGATGAGCAGATCTTCACTCTGTTAGTCCAGTTACCAAATGGACTATTTTTTGACAAATAACTACAATGGCATTCTCCATTCTTTCTGAATTATCATAAAAGAATAAAAATATTATAGTCTATAGAAAATGCCATAAATCTCAACATCTAATGACTGCTGGAATTCTTACAGCACCCAGCTCACTACAGGCTCTGGTCATATCTTGTCCGGTTTTATTTCAGGGTTTGATGTGGCAAGGATATGAGTGTTAACTTCCAAACCAGCCTTTCACTGCTTCTTAGAGTAGAGCTTCCGAAGTGCCTATTCTTGAGCCCCATACTCCCAATTTTCTGATGTTCTGTCTCTCCCTATATGAATCCAGGAAGCCTGCATTTTTAATAAGCATCCCAAGTAATAAGTTGTACACCTAGTTTGGAAACTCAGTATTTTGCCTGGGCCGGAGCTCTCAAGTTCACCTCCCCTAATTAATATCTTTTAATCATAACGAAACAGAAATCTTTACACACTTTGCCAGAGTCAGAGGTACTTTTAGTTTTCTATTCTTACTTTCTCATTTAAGCTTCTGAAGTATTTGTATACACTAGAGGGAGTAATTCTTCATTGGATTTCATGTCTCCTGGTGAAAGATTACCTTTGCATTTTGTTTGTGAGGGAGTCAGATCATCTTGCTACAAAAACAAGCATGATTTAAATACACAGTTAAGTAATGAAATAGTAACAACAGGAAAATCATGGTAGTGGTCATCAGGCCTCTATTACTACAAAATAGGTAAAGTTGTGGCCCTACAAGCACTGGAAGAAACGAGGATACATGAGAGGAGCTGGGTAAATACATATTTGTTTTAAATGGTTCCCAGGACGTCTCTGGTGGCTTTGTCCTGGGATCTTCCGCTCTGGTTTTTAAAAGTAGTCCATTCCTTTGGAAAGGAAAGGGAAATAAGCTAGTGTTAGACCAGTGATGCGATTGTATCAAGAATAAACTCTAGGTCCCTGGAGGCCTGGGATTTACAAGTGACTTCAGATTGAAAATCTTAGTGGGCATTTTGTTTGTTTCCCTTTTTGGTTGTTTTGTGTTTGTTCTTCTTAGCGTGTGTATGGTTGTGAGGCGAACAGAGAGCAAAGCAGAGCAAGCATCCATAAATGTGCCAGGGTAGACGAGTTATCTGCCCAAGCCTGGGTACCGTGGTGGTAATAAAGGCCTTGGATTTGCTTTAAATTATTTATGCTTTGCTCATTTTTTAAGTAGGCATCTAATTTATAATAGAAACAGAGACCTGGGAAGGAGACCATCCATTCCTCTCTCCGTGTCAGCACGGGATTGTTTCCTGCACAACGTTTTGGAGTGCTTCGTCTTGCAGACACTCTGTCTAAGTCTGTTCCACAAGGAGCCTAATGTACAAGAGGCGCTTGATCAACGTGCAGTGCCAGAGAGCAGCCAGATGTATTAATAGCACAGTGGGCAGAATCTTAGTGATAGGACTTTACTGCTCACTCTGGAAGTCAGCCTCACATTCGTATTGACTTGCTCTGGCAAAGTATTTCCTGAGACCCTTTCTAAAGCTCCCTCTTGTCCCCCATTATGCAGTTTCTAGGAGTGAGGGCTTTGGCTGTCATTGATGGAGAGGTGGGGGTGCCATTGTTCCTAAGTGCTCCTGGAAAGTGCTGACTGGACAACCCAGGAGACAGAGGGGTTTATAGATCCCCAGAGAGGCAGAACCAGAGCAATGGCTGCAGGAGTTTCCAGACTGGCTCATCAACAGACTTCAACCCTGCTTTGTAAAGCTGAATGCTTGACTTCCGGACTCAGGGCCTGGAGAAGTGATTTGAATTGGGTAGTGGAAGGGTTCAGTTGGAAAAGCCCAGACTAGTTTCTCATGGTCCAAAGAACATCCAGAAATGATTATCTGGATTGCTTATGGCTTCCTTAAACTACTCCTAGCAACTCGCTGCTGCCTGCTGCCAAACACTCATTTGATTTTTTAAAAATCCATCAGGTTAAAGTTTGATGTTTTTAATTTCTTAAATGAAGACTAAAGTAGATACACTTTGAAGTTATCAATGTGTAGTACAGCAACCATTGGTATTTCCCTGTCGCTTTGTCTATAATTCAATTTTGATTGTACTGCTCGGGCTACTTTGTGTCTTTTTGTTAATGTTTTCCTTTTTTGTTGTTGTTGGTTTTTTTTTTTTTTTGGTTTTCTTTGTTCTTTATGCTTAATGAAAAAATAAAGTAGATACATAGAAATTATGGAAATATCATTTTTAATAAATCAAAAAAATAATTTATAGAAAAATGTTCTCAGACTGCAGCCCCCTTCCTTCTTACCTGTCTATCACACCTACCAAGAGAGGGAATGGCAAAGAGCTGCTGAAATCCACTCAGGATTCATTACAGGAGCTTCTCTGAGGCAAGGAACTGAGCATGACAGCAATCGCATCTGATCATGGTGGATTCCCTCGGAAACTACTTTTGGAAAACTCAGAATCTTTAGTTTTATTCCAATCTCTACACCACTTGAAACAAACTTCCTGCTTAGAATAATAGTGCTAAATTTAAAAGATAAACAATTATTGCAAATATATAGTCTTAGAAACCATTAAATTTGTTCCTTAAGCAGGTTTATTACTTTTCTGCATACTTGCATAAAAATTTGTCTTCTACAAATTTGACATAAAATAACCAGATTCAGATTTATTCATCATATCAATACCATTATTTTGTACCCTTAGATATTGAGAATGTTATCTAGGCAGCAAACTTTTGCCCTCATTCCCACCAACTCTCCAATGTTGAGCAATTATTTTGTGTGTTAGAAAATAAGCTCAGTCTTATATCAAAGGCTCTGTTGCACCTCTAGTAATTTAGAATTCAGATGCGGCTAATTTATAAAACAACCACATATCACTGTTCCCAGCAGGAGTCAGGCACTTACTACAAACTCCAGTCAAAACACAGTTATTACTTTTCTTGGGCCTTTTGCTTTCAGAAAAATCTTTAGCTAATACTAAGGAATGGTTACCTTTTCTGGCTTCTGAACTCTGTTATTAAAGACACTAGCATGATATCAAGACATTTTGATTTCTTATTGGAGTTCCACAGCACTGCACAGAATACCACCTGTAATTTGGTTTGTGACAGAGCCAACCAAGCATCTTTTCTTATGTATCATTCTGTTACAGATACAATCACCAAAAGATGGAGTATGACCCAGTTTTCATTGTGAATTTGCCTCTTGGTCGGGAGGCAGGAACGGGAGGCAGAGCACAAGGACACTGTGGTTTATAGCTCAACCAGGACCACAAGACAGGGGTGAGCGTAAATAGGTGCGTACAGTGTGTTTCTACTCTTCATTTGCTGCTATTATTCCAGGCGTGGTGCGTGTGTGTGTGAGAGAGAGAGAGAGAAAGAGGGAGAGAGAGACAGACAGAGAGAGACAGAGAGACAGAGAGAGAGAGGAGGAGGAAAAAGAAGAGGAAGAAGGAGGAGGAGAAGGAAGAGGTGAAAAAGGAGTAAGAAGTATAGGGAGAAAATAGTTTAAAGAATCTATCTAGATGCTAAGCTGTCAAAACCTACAGATCTCCACTTTACCACACAAATGACTTTTAAAAATTATATATATATATATTAGCTCTAATTGTGATCTAACATTTCTAAAATGCAGTGGGACTTATATATACCTGTGGCTTATGTCCAAGGTTGCATAAGCTTTTTGGCAGCTACTTTGCATTATGTTTCATGAGTGCAAAGTCAGCTGAAGTGGCTAGGTCTTTCTCATATAGGTTGTAGTTAAGCCAGCTCTTACTAGAATCCTTATGCTTGCAAGCTGGTTTTCTAACTTAAATGTAGATTTTCACATTTGTCCTTACTTTAGTTTTAATCTACCAGGACCTTTTCAAAATCCTGACCCTCTGTCTAGTAAGGGTGTCATCAGGCAAGGAGCTGTCAGATACTCATGCCTAATTTTCTGCATATGCATTGGTCTGGGGAGCGCTGGCGAGGAGGATGCTCTTTGCATTTGCCTCTACACTTCACCGCCTGCTCACTGTGCAAACTTTGATGAGTTTTGTAGTTTTTTTGGTGACTTGGTTTTCTCATTTATAAATTAGGTATAAAATTTCCTCCTTTTTCGAGTGTGGTCTTTTTCTCTGAGAAGATGAAAGGGACTTATTCATGAGAAAAGTTAATAGCACTCAGTGATCGTACTAATACAATATTACTATGTACATCTGACTCACTGATGAAAATCTATACAGGACCCCCTGGAACCCCTTGCTTCTACATGGTGCATCACCTGAGTATCTGTGAGAAGTAGTGGCAGATTTCCTCTGCTATGTCAAGAAAAATCTAAAACCAGTATTATTAATTAGCCAGGTCATTAGTGTTTCCTGTGTCATGGAAATAGACTACTTTCTGCATGCCTTCTTCCACTGGCTGACTCTCCAAGGGCTGAGCGCTGCTTTGAGTGGTTTGGACAGAAAGGGGAAAGACTCTGCATCCAGTCCTTGCTCTTCAGCTCTGAGCTAATTGATCGGGAGCCTGTCACTTAACCTCTCTGTCTCTGCATGTCATTTTTCTCTTACAAAAACACATGGAGTAATTGATAGGATTTAACTTCCTTTAGAGTCCAGGTTACTGTGGAAATCCTTTGTTCCTCATCCTTAGTATCCCGTGGGATTTTAAAATTCACCTGGCCGCACATCCCTGAGCAATAGTACTGTCTGGTCTTCTAGGCATGTTTGCCTTCATGCATTTCATTTTGTGAGCCACTGGGCCACCTCTGGCTCTGAGGCTTAGGAGTTTCTATTGTCCCCACCTCAAAACATCAGCTAGGGAACCAAGGGTGTTTGTGAACCCATCAATCTGAAGTTGCGTTATTAAACTCTGTCCCACCTTTGCTAGATCAATATTTCTGGGGCTTCCCCCTAGAAATTCATAATTTAACAAACTCCCCGAGGGAGTCTTATGCACTTCAAAGTTTGAAAACTGTTAACCTGCACAGGGCTGTAGTATGTAGCCCTCAGGGAATTTGCAAGTGCTGGTCAGATGAACTTATTCTCTGCTTGTAAAGAGGAAGCTACCAGATAAGTCGTTATGAATTGAACACGGCCACCTTTATTTTTGGTCTGGCTGCACAGATAAACAGAGCTAATAATGCATAAGCATCCCTTACTCCTCAGGCGCTTCCATCTCTGACGTCTTCTGCGAAGGCATTCAAACCACAGAATCTACTTATAAATTACCACTGGAAAACACTTTCAAAAATAGTCAGAGATGAATTTTCCCATCAGGGATTTCCTAAGTCACTTCTGCATTAGAAAATAGATGATTTTTTTCCCCTCTGGCCCCTGACAATACATTAAAGACCCCACAACTAAAGTGAAGCCATTTCTTCCCAAACCTCAGGAAAGCACTCACAGGGAACCACACAAGACACTAATGTGCTGTACATAGCAGAACTCCGGGGAACGCAGAAAGAGTGGGGGACGGGGCCCTCTCCTCACAGAAAGCTGGTCCTCCAGTCCAAAAAGCATTAGGCAAATATTATAATGTCATTGAAAGCTATGAGTTTTAAGACCAGTACAGCTTCCTCCAGCCTCATTTCCCCACTCTGATTATCATTATCCTCAAGTCTTGTAACTCATGGTCTCATATCATGATGCTAAGTGTGTTAGTAAATAGCTTTCAAATGCTACAAATGCTAAGTGCTACTATTCCTTTGAGCCCATTTTGTAGAGAGATGTCATACTTCCAGGTTGTCAGAATGACATTGCCACTCATGCTGAATTTCAGTTAAAAGTTGGATTAGTAAAACTTTGTGGGCCTCTTTAAGGTATAGGAGAAGAAAAATATTTATATTAGGTTTTTAATGTGGTCTTGTGCCTAAAGTTCAGAAAACTAGGTAAGTAAGTACCAATGAAAGAAGTCTAAACTCAGGACACTTTATTTTTTTAAGTCATGCTGGCCTTGGCCAACATCCCCAGATCTTAAATATCTACTCTCAAGATGATTTGTGCTGTCTATTCCAATTCTGTTTGCTGCTGAAGGAGTTAAAAAAAAAAAAAACAAGAGCTCAGATGGAGGCCATCTGTGGAATGCAATCAGATGTATGTGTTCATTGGTGTAGAGTTGAAAGAACAGAGGGATTGCCTAGTCTTTGTTATTAATTAAGTTTTTAGAAAAACACTTATTCTGCAGTCAGGTAGATATAATAGCTATATTTAGCACAGGCGTACTTTCATGAACAGATGTTAGATTTTATCATGCCCCCTTGCTTCTTAAAGTTGTTTGTATTTTTAAAAGGATTTTGTACTTTGTGATCCTGTTTATGCTATGAAATTTTTTCTAACAAACCTCTCATTAATTGATAAATATAAATTTAACCTCATATAATTATAAAGTTCCATGTAGCTGGAGAGAATTTTTGAGAAACATTGTTTTGGGATTTCTGAGATATGTTATGTATCCATGAATAAATACTATCCCCATAAACTAATATGAAAAACATGCCAAGATATGTAGATTTAGTCTTAAGTTCAGAGATGGAAAGATGCTTCTGAACCCACTAGATGAATTTTTTCTTCACAAAAGAGGAAGGAGAGATTCAGTGGAACAAATCAAAATATATGAAGCATAGTAATCAGGTTCCAAGTGGCAAAGTCACAGCTGGAACAATGGCAGCACATTGCCCAACATTAGAAGGGATCACAGGGAGGCCACCTTCAGACTTAGTGCAATACACGTCTGTAAATATTTGTCACCCAGATATGCTTCTTTCTGGATGGTTATCAGGCCTGTCCCCCTCTGAGTTGGCTTTTGTGTGACAAATAATGGAGACCAGTAATTTCCAGTTTAGATCATCATTTTGATTCAGAATCCCAATGAAAAGGCAGTGCTTCTTTCCTAGGAGTTCCAGGGAAATAAGATAACAGTTGGTCCCAAGGTTATTGGTCCTCGAGCCAAGGCCTCTGGCCAGAGAGGTACGATTCTAACTGTGTGCTGCAGGGATATGGTCCAGTCAGGTGTGTGTATCAGGAAGTGGACTTGACTCCCAAAGAAAAACCATGCAGAAAAGTAACTGTGGCCCCTACCCATAGCCACATGGTTAGGTAGTAACAAAATCAGTAAGCAGCTAGAGTTGCTGAGTCCTGGTCTAGAATTTTATCCCATAAAGTTAGTTTTCACTTTTGCATTGCTTTGCTTTGCTTTAATTTTAGAGCCCATTTGATTACTATTTCTTTCTCCTAGAATAGTCTAGGAGTAACAAAGGAGAAGATTTTAAAATAATGTCCTCAAATATCTGACAGTGTTTCTCATCTATTTCTAAACCCTCAACCTCCATCTTGTTCTGTGTTTCTGCCCTAAATATATGCTCCTTTAGAGATCGGATTTCTCATGGGAGCGATGTTCAAGAGATTCTTAATGTCAGTTTCTTTCTGTTTTCAACATATGGTCCAACATGAGGCCAAAGCAGTGCTGAGGGTGTCTGGTTCCCCCACTCTGGCCAGCTGCCTAAAGCAGGGGAAACATTAATATATGTCCCAAGTGACCCAAACCTTTAGAACCTTTTAACTGTTCTTCCAACAGCCTCATACAGAAGAATCCACATTTGCCCTAAATGGGGCCTGTTTGCAAAGGGCCACCTCATGATCCTGCTAGTTTTCCCTGAGGCTGCCACACGGTCTATTCTCCAAGAGTAAAAGGGAGTAAGTGCATCCATCAGCCTCCTTCCCTTTTCTAGCCAGTGTAAGTGGTGTTATAATATTGATATGATCAAGACTAATGAGCCATTAATTCTAATTCAAAAAAATGAGGTAACTGAACATGATCTTTTATGGTGCATTGATCTGATACGCCAGATGAAGGCAAGGTTACATTTCCTCTTGGAAATACGCCTGCTCTTCACAAGCAATTTTGAAATGTTCCGCATATGGATGGGTTCTTCTGCATGCCAAAAATAAGCTAATAGAAGGAAACAAACACAATGTCTACAGAGAAAATATGTCCATCTTGTAACGTTTCTTTATCCTTCTTCTTTCTCTAAGGCTCGAACCTGGTGAAAAGTCACTTTGTGCTCGGGGGCAAGCATTGACTTCTTAATGGATGCATGTACATGCAAAGGTTGGGAAATATGTACGTGTGTTATCTCTTCCTTCATGCGTAAGATAGTGAACTTCAACAAAACTAAGTTTTAATTAGTGCCTATCAGTGCTAGTTGGGTGGCTTCACATGCCTGTAACTTAGGGTGGAAGTTACAATAAAAAACATTATATTCTGTCATATGTAAAGTATAATTTACTTTTGCAAATTTGAGACTACTAAAAGTCTTGAGATGTTTTCACATTATCTGGATGCATTTTTAGAAGATTGAGGGAGTAAACACAAAACATTTTGGTTTTTCTTTGAAGGAACACATCATCAACATATATTATTACTCAAAAACAATCCTATACTCTTGGAAGCAAACAAATATAACACAAACTATACTATGGGTATTGATTCGGAGATACTGATTCCAGTGACCAGTGTAAGTAGAATGTCAAATATACGTGGTGTGATAAAAAAAAATACAGTGAGTGTTTAATTTCTTTTTGAAAAATTATTATAGTGGAAGACACATTGCCATTAATCCCCCTTGCTTAAAACATCCTTATCCCATCATTTTCTCTACTTTCTAAGCAGTTCTGGAAGTCTTTTTCATGAGCGTCTTTAGTTGCACTATGGCGGCAGTGTCCATGTTCTGAATCAATTAAAAATGTTTACTTTTCATGATCTTTTTGACTTTAGGGATGAAGCTGAAGTCAATAGTGCTAGATTTGGTGAATAAGGTACAGGAGGACATGCGATGTTCTGACAAGCTTGTCTTGCAGTTGGATGGCTCTTTTCAGCAGCACTCACCCTATTTGTTTTCATGCTGCATAGAGACATGAAAGTGGTCTTGCGGAACTGCTTCAGAGAGTGTCAGAAACAATGGGACATGTGTGACTGAAGTGAGGAGAGCAATTTGGGAGTGACTTGATTAAAGGCAATGCATCTTTTATTCTAATAATTTTTTCATTAAACATACACTGTGCATTTTGAGCACTCCTTGTATTTTTATTTAAAAAGGCTTAAATTACAATCACATTCTGGTCTCCAAGTGACCCAAGGCATTTTGATAAAAATACTATTGTAGAATTTTGAATGATAACTTAAATATATGTATGAATGCTATAAATGGAATTCTAAGCCAGAGGCTTGACTCTAGGGGCAGCAATGAACCACATTTGCCCTCATGTCCTAAAAGGTCAACTGAAGAGCTGAGTGAATGATGATGAACACAGGAAAGGAATTTAGCGTCAGTATGGCCACAGTGGCGAACAAACCAGCAGACCAACCCCTGAAAATCTGTCTGAATGACTAACAATTTCAAGGTTATATAGCAAAATCTGAGCCTTGCATAGTTGTCAATCTTTGCTCAGGCATAATCTGGTTGGTCATTAACTTAGGATCAGTAAGCAAAGCATTATCACATAAGAAAATAATTGCTGTATGTGTGGGAGAGTAGTTTCAACTCTTGAGGTCCTAGGTCACAGCAGGAAAGAATGACTGGGAAAGAAGGACAAGTTAAAAGGGTAAGGTGGTATTAATTAGGTCTTCAGGTTTAGGGTAATGACTGGAGACTTCTGGTTCCTGTCCCAGTAGTGTAGAACATGGTGTAAAACTTGGCAATCGACAATCTGCTAAATAAGATGTAGCTGAAATTTGTGAAAATGTGTTACTTTTATCTTGTTGCATTCAGTCTTAAAAAGGGAAGATTACTGGCTTTAGATTAATGCTCTTTAACTGATTAAGATGTGTAAATGCACAGTTGAACATGAATCTGACACAAAGTTTAGGGTAGTAAAGAAAATAGGAGCAGAATGAAAGCAGAGGTGCCATGGCAGTGCCATGCTTTTCATTTCACACTAGGCATCTTCAGGCCCAAGTGAAGAGCCAATGCTTTTTCATGAAAGCAGCGTCTAAGTTGCTATCACATTATGAACTGAATTGTCAATACCAAAATTGCTTAGGTTGAAGTCCTAACCTTAGAATGTGACCCTTTGGAGGCGGGATTTTTAAAGAGGTAAATGAGTTAAAATGAGGTTACAGTACAGGCCCTAGGGGGCGTGAGAGATAGCTCAGTGGAGTAAGTGCCTGCCTGGCAAGCACAAGGTCCTGAGTTTGATCCCTGGTACCACCAAAAAAAAAAAAAAAAAAAAAAAAAAGTATGGGTCCTAATCTAATATGACTGGAGTCCTTGCAAGAAAAGGAACTCAAAATGCAATGTACAGAGGAAAGATCATGTGAAAACATAGGGGGCAGGTGCCCATTTATGAACCAACAAGAGCAAGAGAGTGCTCAGAAGAAACTAGCCTTGGTGACACTTGATCTTAGATCATTAGCTTCCAGAACTGTGAGAAAATTAATTTCCATTATTTAAACCATCCAGTGTGTGCCACTTTATATGGCACTAGCAAGCAAATACATACACCAACAGAATAAATTCAATAGAACCCTAAATCTCATATTGATTATCTTTGGACAGATAATATAACATTTAAAGGAACCAAAAATTATTGTTATGAATGCAAAGATTGTTGAAATTATCCCCAAGAATCCAGTCTTTAAACGTCAATCCTACATTCAGGAGAAAAAAAATCATTAAAAATATACAACAGAAATAAATAATCCATGAATGTTTGAAAAAAATATTTTAGAGAACTAAAACATACTAATAATTTTGAACTTGCTTCAAATAACCAAACAGTAATGTTAGGGGAATCTAATTAAGAACAAATCTCCTTCTAGTCCAGAAATCCTTCTCAAATGTAGTAGATAAAGTTCACCAAATATTGGGTAAACATTCAATGGGGTCCAGTGAGGTCCCCCAAAGAGGAAATGGGAACCTCAATGCATCCATATAGGTAGTTTGAAAATAAGAAAAGACTTCAGCTTCAGGAGGAGATAAAGAAGACCCATTGGTCTATTAACTAAAGATTGAGATCAATATTTATGGATTTGCCTCTGTGGGCTGGCATCTGGTTGATCACTATCTCAGCTCTGGTCCTACAAGTTGGCTCAGAGGATGTCCTCATTCCTTATAGTTTTTTCTAAAAGATGACTGTTCCTGTTTGGAGAAGTCTCAGTTCCGTGGAAGCTCTGCCAGGATCCAAGGTGACCATATGTTTAGGGCAATGACTGCAGACTTGTTGATTCACATTTAGCAGCTGAAATAAAGTTATTTAACAATAGAAAGGCTTACTTTTTAAAAAGTCAAGTTTTTTCTATCCACTATTCCATTTTGCCCAGCTTCCAAATGAAGCTAAGACTGGTTACAAGCCCCTTTAGCCATTGTATTCATAACATCTGTTATGACTTCGATCTGAAATGTCCCCACAAAGTCTTATGTGTTTGGAAGGCAATTGGATAGAAGTGCTACATTCACTAGTGGCTTGATCCATTGATAAACTCATACATGACTTGCTGTTGTGGGGAGCTGGTTAAAGGTGGTCACTGGGAGCATGACTTAAACAGGTATGTCTACTTCCCTGGTTCTTCCCTTTTCTTCTCTGCTTCTTCAGTGTCATGGGTTGAGTACATTTGCCTCTGCTATCTCCTTCCACACTTCCATATTTCTTTGATCTATCCAACCACTGACTGAAACCATGAGACAAAATAAACTTCTCCTGTAAATTATGGGTGTTGAGTGTTTTGTCACAATGACTGGAAAGTGAGTAAGATATCCTCTCATTCCAATAGTTTTTCATAAAATAACCATCTCCCTCAAAGGAAGTAAGATTGATTTTGAAACTTTGGTAACGTTTTCTTACATCTTAGCCCTCTCCTATTTAAAATAACACCCTAACATGCAATTCTTCATGGGTTTAGACTTTTTCAAATACAGACTAGGTGTTACTTTTGCGGAGGTTAGTGAGCCTTCCTGGTTTTGGATTTCCCTTGTATCGATCCCACTTTTCCAGACTATGAGGGTTTCAGAAGACACACCAGTAATGATTGTCTTTCATCAATTACTCAACCTAAGCCCAAAAGCTATGTAAATGCTTAATATACATTATTTCATTGCTTCCTATTCATTGTAGCATCATGAAAAGTAAACTGAAACTAAACTTTGAAGTATGTCCTCATGTCCTAGATAGGGAAGCTCATTGCGGAACAATGAATGGCTTGTAATTCTGTCTGCCCACTAGAATCACCTCAAACAATTCTGAAAAATAGCTCTTACCCAGTCTGGACTGTAGAACACTAAAGTAGCATCTCTGGGATGGCAACCAGGCACAGGCTTCAGGTGACTCCAATGTGCAGCCAAACTGGAGCACTATGTTTTCATTACCTCATCCAGGGTCACTCGGGTTGAAAGTGGCAAAGGACAACCTTTCTATTCCAACACCCAAGGTCCTTATAAATCCTAAAATTCTGACAATTACAGTTACTTGGGAAAAGTTTAAAAATACCAGCATAGAGCCCCTTACCCAAGGATTCTGAATCTATTAGCAGAGTTTGAAATCTCGTTCTGGTTTTTTTTGTGTTACTGGGGATTGAACTCAGGACCTTGTGCTTGCCAGGCAGGCACTTGTTCCACTGAGCTATATCCCCAGCCCAGAAGTCTAGTTCTGGGTAGATATTTTTAAGTCTTCTCAATCTACTTTAAAATGAAGCTAGGTTTGAGAATTATTGCTTTACATTATTATTTCAGTTTAATTTGGAAAAGGGTAATGTTTATTTTCTCGTATACCTCCAAGACTCTCAAAGAACTCTACATTTCTATATGCTTTTCATGGATCTTTTCTTCCCCTAAGGAAATGTATATGGCATTTTTTAACCTCAATTTTCTAAGTAATATGACCAATGACTTTAATAATGAGCATGCATCTAATATAGCCCATGTAATACATACACTCAAATATTGAAAGTACCTACAGTCTAGAGGCTTATAATACAAATATTTCACTGGTCAATTTTTTAAAAAATATAAGAATCTAGAAAAAAAAGAATGAATGAAAAGAGAAAAAAAGGGCAATCCTAAGCCAGACTTCAGTAATTTCTAGATATGAGATCCCTCAAAGCAGAAAATTTTTAAAAAGACAAATACCACATATCTAGGGGGGCTCATGAAGTGAAGACCCTGGGGATCATGAAGAAGCTCATGTCCGTGAGAAGCATAGCAAAGAAAGGATCCCAAAAGGGGGGCCCGGTGCTCAACAGAAAAGTTATCAATCAGTTTGCAAAATGCTAAACAGCTAAAATGTTAATTTTGTTTCAAGTGATGGTTTCCTTGGAGGTTTTTAGGCCTTATTTATAATTTCATTTTGTTATTTGGGGGGATATTTTCCCTTTTTAACATATAACTAACATACCATACAGTGCACATATTTACAGTTTATGATTTAAAGTTATGGTATACCCATAAATTCATAACCACAGTCAAGTTAGTAATCCAGGTTGCTCATGCCCTGTTCTAATATTGCTGCAAGCTCCAAGTGACCACTCCTCTGATTTCTGATTATATATATATATATATATATATATATATAATTTTGAAATTTCTAATGTTTAAAAAAGTACAGTATCATGTGGATTTGTGCCATGTGTATTTTTTTCGTTTAGCTTTTTTCTCTCAGGGTAATTATTTGAGAACCATTTATTGTCTTCTATATATCAATAGTTTATTCTTTTTTCTTTTTTAAAATCAAGTTTATTGGTACAATTTAGATATACACACTGATCATACTCATCACAGGGAATCTGCACCTATCCATGATACATCTTGATTCCTCTATTTTTCCTCAGTCCCTTCACCTCCCTTCAACCCCTTCCACCTCATTTACAAAGCTTTGTCTCCATTTTATCCTTCTTTTAATATTTTTTCTCTTTTTCATTCCTTTCCCCCTCTCCAGTCCATAGTTCCCATTTCTTTTGAACAATTTCTTCTGATTTCACAATACTTATGATGCACTTTGGTTCTTACTTACACTTTCAAGTTCTCATATCAGAGAAACAATGTGATATTTACACATGTATGCTCGATTTATCTCACTGAAGAGTATGATCTCAAGGTGCATCCACTTACCTATAAATGGCTCAAGTTCATCTTTCTTTATGGCTGAGTAGTACTCTATTGTATAAAAAATTCACATCTTTTTTATCCATTCTTTGGTTACTGGGCATTTAGGTTGTTTCCAAGATTTAGCTATCACTATGTGCCTCTATAAACATGGGTGTATATATACTACTGTGATACAAAGTTTTTAATTCTTCTGGGAAGATACCCAAAAGGAGAATACCTGGGTCAAAGGAGACCTCTAACATGGATTTTTGAGGAATCTCCATACTGTTTTTCACAGTGGTTAAACAAGTCCATACTACCAACAGTGGAAAAGTATTCCTTTTTCCCCACAGCACCTCCAGTATTTGTTATTGGTTGATTTCTTGATGATAACTATTCTTTCTGGAGTGAGATGAAATTGCAGTGTTGTTTAATTTATATCTATTGAATGGTCATTGAGTTGAACATTTTCTCATATATTTATTTACTGTTTGTATTTCTTCTTTTGAGAAGAGTCTATTCATTTCAGATGCCTAGTTCTGGATTGGGTCTTTAAATGTGCTGTGTCTGAATTGTTCAATTCTTTACATGTTCTAGATATTAGTTCTTTGTCTGGGAGACAACTGACTAGAATTTTTTCCCACTCTGTTGGTTGTCTTTTCACTCTAATGGTAATTTCTTTTGCTGCACAAAAGCTTTTTAATAGGATGAGATACTGTAGCAGAAAAATCCCCCCCTCGTTGCCGAGGTAACCTCCAGTTTACTTTAGTTCCTGTTACAGTTCATGTTACTTGTTTTCCAGAAATGGCTGGTCACTACCATGCATGGTTGGTTACTGTGATGCACATTGTATGAACCAGTTCCCTACTGACAAGACACTCTGCCTCTGTACTTCCCATTTCAATCCGATAAAAATCTCCCTGCCTGAGCCTTCAGGGCCTGATATTTTGGTGATTGAATCCCTATCAGGCCCATTGATATTAAACAAACCTTCCTCAAAATCCATGGTGACATTTTGGTATTTCTGTTTGCAACTGCATCTGATAGATTGGCCAGGACAGACCAACTGTACTTTCCTCTTTGGTCACCAATCATGGCTTTCATGGATGGAGCAAGGATCTCTGAAGGTCCTGAAGGGAAGGTGCGCCCTTGAGATTTCTCAATTCCCCTCAAGGTCTGGAGGAGGACTCCTAGCTGCCACTTGAGTGACTCACATCAGACCCAACAGGGAGGAAGACACAGTCTGCCTGCCTGCCGGCCTGCTGATTCTGGTAAGACCCCCACAGGCACTAGTTTCAGTGTGTGCCTGCTCAGATTGTGCAGGAGAGCCTGATCGCCTCTTGTTAGCTTCAGTCTGTGCCTGCTAAGGTCAAGCAGAAGGAAAGCCTAATCACCTCTCATTAGTTAAGGCTCCCCATGGTTTAGGGGAGGGAATGTTTTAACCTCTGAATGCCTGTTGTGTGTTTGTAACTGACGGTGAAAGGAATAGACCATTCTCTCTGTGCTCCATGATGAGGAGGAGGTGCTCCTCTCCAAACAATGGAGCTTGATTGGGACCCAACCTGTAGTTCCATGGATGAATCTGTAAAGAACAAAATGGAGAACCTACTGACACTTCTCCATAGTCTGGACAGTCCTGATATTGCTGAGACGCAAGTGGCTAGGCAGGCATCTGAATGGTCTCTCTGAGGGGCACCCACCCTTTGTCTGTTGCTCCATCATACAAGAGTACACCACACACATGCAAAAAGTCAGAAATAAGAACTAATTAGTCCAAGCCTCTGATACCTGACTGCAGGCCTAGGAAATTTTAAAAAGGGTTTTTCTGGTGAGTATGGAGTTAAAATCAAACTAAACTGTTATTCCCTGGATCTGAAAAACAGGACTTCTTATTCTTCCTGAAAATTCCATCTTGGCAGATGAATCACCCCTTGTTGGCCACTGTAGTTGCTGCCAACCCCTACAATTTCATCCCCACTCCCAACTTGTTACTTCCAGCCAATTGCGCTGTCTCTAGTTCAATCAGTCATGTGCTGTTTAGCCAGAGAGGTCCTAGTTCTGGAGCTTTCTGCTTCACAGCTACCCTCACACATCTATCCTGGTCAGACACATCAGCTAACAGCTACCTGAGATGACTGTCAATTCCTTCTGACTGTCAATTCCAGCCCAGAAACATTGCCATATTTTGACTGAGAAAAAATTGATTAAAAGGGTGCATAGTACTGACTTAGGTCATTTTATAGTAAGGAATAGTTGATGATTAATTGTTTGATCAATTTTGCATGTCTGTATCTGTGTTCCTGAATATACACTCCAAAGTTATCAATATGTAAAGCAACAACCATTGTTGACTCCCTGTCATCTTGTGTGTAAATCAGTTTTGATTGTACTATTCTTATGCTACTTTGTCTCTGTTTGTTAATATGTTTTTGTTCTTTTACTTTTAAAATAATAAAAAAAATAAAATTTAAAAAAGGGTGCATAGTAACCTCTGCAGATTTCAAAATTACAGTCTTAGATCTACCATTCCAGAGTTCAAGAGCCCATCCAGATGATTGCTAGACAGTTTACCTGGACCAGACAGCTCCTCTGAAACTCCCTCTGAAGAGAAAATACACTCAAAGCCCTTCTCTCTTCACTTCAGACACTGACCAGTCTACGCATGGTGGAAGTTTGCGGATACCATTCATAGGATTGTTCCATAACTCAATCCATTACTCCCCTTGATTTTTGTGCCTTTTCAGGCTGCTTAGCCTATTCCTTGCTTCTAATTCAGTTTATGTATACCTCTGATACGGTATTGTCCAACTTGGTTTTGCTCCTGCCCTCCTGCTTGCTGTGACTTTTGCCTTCACCATGATTGGACAAGCTTCCAAGGCACACTGGGTACACTCCTTCACTCCCATGCCAGAGTAATAGCAAGGGAAAACATGTCTCTTCCTGAAAGAAGAATGAAAATATTGGAAATAAGAAGAGAAATAATCAACTATCCCCTGGCAGGGACCCTTCAAGTCTTGGCTAGGGCCCATCCTAGGACCGCTGACAGCCCTGCTATGACTGCTTCTAGTTGGTCCTTATTTTAGAAGAGCACATGTAACATTCTCAGCACAGATTTGCTAAGGGAAATTAAATGAGGGGAAAGTATAGCAGAAAATGCCCCCCCCCCACACACACAAACGCTTCCTATGTAGTCTCCAGTTTACTTCACTTTCTGTTACAGTTCTTGTTACTTCTGTTTCCCAGAAATGGCTGATCACTATGATGCACATTGTAGGAAACAGTTCCCAGTTGACAAGACATTCTACCTCTGTACTTCCCTTTGTGATCCCATGAAAACCTCCCTCCCTGAGCCTTTGGGACCTGATATTTTGATGAATGAATCTTTATCAGGCCTATCAATATTAAATAAATCTGCCTCCAAACCCTGGGTGATGTTTCAGTGTTTCCGTTTGCCACTGCAATCTCAGTTGTTGATGTTTTATAGTATTTCCCTAGCAATCAAGATTTTGTTCATGAAGTCTTGGCCTACACCTGTGTCTTCAAGAGTTCTACCTATTCTCTCTCCCAGCAGATTTAGTGTTTCTCTTTTAATATTTTGCTCTTTAACCCATTTTGATTTTAGTCTAGTGCATGGTGATAGACATGGGTCTAGTTTTAGTCTTCAGCATGTGGAAAGCCAGTCTTCCCAGCACCATTTATGAAAGAGGCTATCTTTATTCCAGTGAACATGTTTTACCCCTTTGTCAAGGATAAGGTGGCTAAGTATGTTTGGATTTTATGCTTCTAACCTGTTTCATTGATCCTTAAGTCTATTATTCTTGTTGTTTTGCCAATACTGCACTGCTTTTATCGCGGTAGCTCTGTAATTGAAGGTTATGGATTGTGATGCCTCATGCCTTACCTTTGTTGCCTAGGATTGTTTTTGGTATTCTAAGTTTCTTCTGGTTCCAAATGAATTTTAGGAATGTTTTCTCCAGTTTTGTGATGTATGTTAATGGTATTTTGAATAGGATTACAGTAAATCTGTATAACAACTTTGGAAGTATGGCCATTTTCACTATGTTGGTTCTTCCTACCCATGAGCAAAGGATTTCTTTCCATTTTCTGATGTCCTCTTTGTTCTCTTTTTTTTCAGAGTACTGTAATTTTCAAAGTATGGATCATTTACTTCCCTTGTTAAATTGATTCCTAAGTATTTCATTTTTTTATTCTATTACAAAAGGTGCTGTTATTCTCATATCCTTCAGTGCACCTGTTGTCTCTGTACAAGAATACTACTGATTTTTGAATGTTAACTGTGTATCCAGCTACACTACTGAATTTGGTTATTAAATCTGCAAGTCTTACGGTGGAGTTTTGGAGTCTTCCGTGTAGAGTATGAGGTCATCTGGAAATAATGACAATTTAACTTCTTCCTTTCCTAACTTTATTTGTTTTACTTCTTTTTCTTATCTAATTGCTCAGCTAATGTTTTCAGAACTACATTAAATAGAAGTGGTGATAGCGGACATTCTTGTCTTGAACAGTTTATTATTATTCTTGGCTAAGAATAGTAGTCTATGGTACAGGTATAGTCAGCCCTCCATATATTCTTGCTCTGAATCCTTGAACTGAATCATCTGCAATCAAAAAAGAAATATATATATATATATATATATATATATATAAGAATACTAGTCAACATAAAGAATAACTGATTTGAGACATCTGTAGGAAAATGAGTACAATATAATGGAAAATATAAGGTTGATTTAAACAAACCAGACACAAAAGCTTAAATATCATGATATTTAAAGGATCTATAAAGGATAGATATAAGGTGACAAGGACATGGATCTCTTGCAGTAAGAAAGTGTTCCGAGGGAAAGTGCACGAGGGATGAGCAGGAGGGGAAAGGGAAAAACGTAGAGTGAAGATTCCTGACATACAGGAACCTAATAACCTCAATTAAACATGAAGTAAATATGTAAACATTATATGCCTATTATAGCATGTGTCTAGATGTCTAGATGTCCCCCCAAAGCCTCATGCAGTGGAAGGTAGGGCTTTTCAGAGGTGCATGGATGTGTAATACTGTACTTAAGTGTGATTCTGGGGTGAAAGGTGTGTGATTACTAAATTAGTTCACTGATTACTTTGGCATGGCTCTGGGCATGGATAACAGGAAAACCCGCCATGCAGATGAGTACTATCTACCCTAAGGAGGTGTAGCCTAGATAGAATATAAGGGTCAGAATATAAAGAGGGCTGTTGTTGTGGCTTGCTGCTGGTCCCTTGCTTCCTTCACTGTGTTTCTGCTTTCCTGCCTTCTGCTCACCGTGAACAGTTTCTCCTTTGCCATTCTGCTCTGTCATGCCACCCTGTCTTGGAGCCAACCAACTATGAACTGAAACATCTGCAGATTCTGAGCTACAGTAAACCTTTGTCTCAGCAACAAGAACAGTTACCCAGATAGTGCCATAACATGAGTTAGATTAATAATTTCTTGAAGAATGAAACATAGAATAGGGGAATTGGAGGAGGGAGGGGGAGGGAAGGGGAAGGGAATTAGAAACGTATAAACAAACTGTGGTATGTCCATGTAACCACTCCCCAAGATGATTGTAAACTGCACTGACTACAAATTAAGTACCAATAAAATAAAAACTAAATTTAAAAATATTTCAAACAAACTTTCATCTGTACTAAATATATATAGACTTGTGATTATTCCCTGAATGTTACAATATAACAAATATTCACATAGCATTTAGATTGTATATTATAATAAACAATCTAAAGATGATATAAATATACAAGAAGGTTGTATATATTATACGAAAATATTATACCATTTCATGTAAGAGGTGTGAATATTTTTGGACTTTCCTATGTGTGGAGGACCCTAGAGTAAATCCTGCATACTAGATACTGCAGTGCCATACTGGCATACCATAATTAATCTTTTCATCTGCTGAAGGACAGTTAGATTGTTTCACTATTACAAATAAATCTGATATAAATTCATATTCAGGTCTTTGTATGGCCATGTTATTTTTGTTCTCTTGGGTAAACATAGGTTGAATGACTAGATTACATGCTAGGCATATAACTTTTGAAGAAATTGTCAAACTCTTCTAAAGTGGTCTCACCATTTTACATTCCAAGCAGCAGTACATGAAAGTTTCAGTTCCTCTGCTACATATTCACTAAACTTGACTTTGGCTAATCTCTTTAATCATTCTATTATGTGAGTAGTGATAGCTCATTATGTTTTTCAATTATTTTTCCCTAATACTAAGGGTAGCAGCATCTTTTTATGGGTTCATTTACTATCTAAAAATCTTATTTGATGAATGATCTGCTTTATATTTTTAATGAATTGATTGTGTTTGCAAAATTAAGTTTTGAATGTTCTTTATATATTTTGTATACAAATCCTTTTAGGGAATATGTGCTTGGCCAATACTTTCTCCCAGTGTGGTTGTTTTAATAGTTTCTTATAAAAACCTAAAGTTTTTTATTTCAATGAAGCTTATCAACTTATGCTCCAATAGATCATGCTTTTGGTTTCATATCTAAGAAGTCTTTTCCTAACTAAAATCACATTTTCTTTTGAGTTTTCTACTCAAAGTTTAATAATTTAGGTTTAACATCATCTGACCTATGATCTATCTTAAGTTAATTTTTGTATGTTATATTAAGTGTAAATCCTCTCTCTCTGTCTCTCTCTCCATTTCTCTAGATTCTTTGTTCTTTCAGCAATATTTTATGATTTTTATTATATAGGTTATGCATATCTTTTATAACTTTTATCTCTGAGTATTTAATACTACTGATGGTCATTGTTGATGATATTTTATTCTAATTTTTATTCTTGTTAATAAATAGATACAACTGAATATTTTTCAATTGACCATGTATGTTAGAACTTCCTAATATGAGTTATAGTAACCTTAGCTTAAGTCCCTATATGGAGAGTCATGTCATCTGTATGGGCAATCATGTTATCTGTAAATGAAGTCAGTTTAACTTGTTCCATTCCACTACAAAATTAATTGCTTTTCTTGACTTACTATGCTGGTCAAAGGCTCAACATTGAGTACAAATGATAAGAACAGACATCCTCACACTGTTCCCAATCTTAGGGAGAATTTTAGATCTTTTTGTAGATGTCCTTGTCAAGTTGAAGAATTTCTCCTCCATTGCTACTTATTGACAGATTTTAAAAGATATGAAGAGACTAGGACCTGGGGCAGGATGGAGCATGCTTCTAATTCCAGCTGCACAGGTGACTGAGGCAAAAGTATGGGAAGTTTCAACCTAGCTTGGACAATTTTAGCAAGATTCTGTTTCAAAAATAAAATTTTAAAAAGGACTAGGAAGTGGCGGATCATCCCTGGGTACAATTCCCAGTGCCACAAGAAAGGAAAGGAAGGAAAGAAGGAATGGAGGGAGAGAGGGAAGGAGGGAGGGAAGGAGGAAGGAAGAAAGAAAAAGAAAGGAAGGAAGGAAGGAAGGAAGGAAAAGAGGAAGAAAGAAAAAGAAAGATGAAAGCAGAAAGGGAGGGGACATGTATAACAGATTTTTTTAGGTTCTCTTATCATTACTGAGATGTTTATATGTTTGCTTTTGATTATTTAATATGAAGAATCATATTTCTTGATTTCAGAAGTTAAGCCAACTTTGCATTCCTGGAATGAATCCAATTTGTGGTGAATTGGTATTAGTATGTTTTATTAGATAAAATTTGCCAATACTCTGTTTGTAGTCTTAGCCTTTCTGCTCATCAGGAATATTGTCTGTTATTTTCATCACTTGTACTATCTTTGGCTGGTTTTGAACCAGGGCTATTTTGACTTTATAGAATTAGTTTGGAAATAATTCTCCTCTTAAGTTTTCTGGAAAAGTTCATGCACAATCACTATTTTTGCACTAAATGTTTGGTAGAATTCACCAATTAAGCCATCTGAGCCTGAAGTTTACTTTGTAGAAGAGGTATAAATATAGACTCAAGTTCTTGAACAGATATAGGGCTAGTTAAGTATTTTTTAATAAGATTTGGTAATGTATGCCTTTAAAGAATGAGTCTGTTTTCTCTAAATTATAGAATTTTGTAAGAACAAATATTCTTAATACTATATCTCATTATCTTTTCAACTTCTATAGCATATGCAGTAATGCTATCATTATAATTTCTGCTACTGGGGATTCATTTCCTTCCTAATCAACTTGACTACATGTTTATCAGTTTTATCAGTCTTCTGAGGTTTTTTCCTACTTCCTAACTCACTGGGCATAGCTCTGTTAACAAGTTATGTGACCAGCGGTTAATAATTTCATGGTGAGGATCAGTTCCTACTTCACAGAACCATTGTGAGGACTATATCAGATGAAAATCTTGTCCACAAAAGCATCTCCAGTGTTGTTCTTTCTATTGTGTCCATTCGTCTGGTATCATTTTTCTTCTCTATGAAACACTTCTAATGTTTCTTACAGAAGTCTTTTGTGATGCTTTCTTCCCAAGTTTGTATATCTGGAAAAGAAAAGAAAATCTCAAAAAAAAAAAAAAAAGAAAAGAAAAGAAAATCTCTTTGGGATTTTTGTATGATTTCTAAGCTTATGGCCTTGCCAATCTTTTCCTTTGTCATGATTAATCTACCATTTATCTAAACTAATGTTTTTAATCACACTCATTGTAGTTTTCACTGCCAAAAGCTCAACTTGAGTCTTTGAAAATATATTTCATAGTTGTACCTTACTTTTTGAATATGGTTTTGTCTGTTGTTCTAACATTCATATGAATTCTGGGCTTGTTTTGATTCACTGATTTTTCCCCTTATTAATGGTCATACTTTCCTACTTCTTTCCATGCTTTGTTTTCTTTGATTGGGTGCCAAATATTATGAATTTTACTTAATTAGATGCTGAATATTTTGTATTCCTATGAATATTACATATTCTTGAGTTTTGTTCTGGGATGTGGTTAAGATACCTGAAAACGGGGTGATATTTTCAGGTCTTGATTTTAGTATTTGAGTTGAGATCAGAGCTTTGTTTAGTGTAGGACTAATTATTCCCATTAGTGAAATAAACCCCTTCTGAGTAACCTGCTCAGTGCCCCATAAATTATAATGTGTTCTAGTCCCACTTGTGGGAACAGACACTATTGTGAGACATTTATCTTTCTAATTCTTTCAGACGGGCCTTTCCTCATTGTGGGGAGCTTCCTCACAGGCCTCCAGTAATCAGAGTTCAGCTCAATATTCAAAGAGGACTCTATAGGTATCTGGGATTCTTTCTCTCAAATACTCTGTCCTGTGAACTCCAGCTGCCTTGGTTTCCCCAGACTGACAACTCCATCTCCTCAGTGTAGAGAGTTGGCCAGTTGTAGCCTAAGTCCTTTTCTGAGCCATGACCTAGAAATGTCCTTCATGCAGTTAGACAGAACAATCATATAGCTCATCTCATGACAGTTGTGTCTCTCAGGGATCACTGTCCTTTGTGGTTTCAAATATTTTACCTGGTTTATCTGGTGTCAGATGGGATGGTGACTCTGATCCCTGTTACTCTATGAGGCATATCAACAAAAGCAGTGAATAATTATATTTTTTAAATTATTAGAGAAAAAAATTCTTTGCCATTAATTAATTCAAAATCATCCCTTTGGCTTCAAACATATTTATCAGCCGGGTGTGGTGGTGCACGCCTGTAATCCCAGCACTTGGGAGGCTGAGGCGGGAGGATCATTGTGAGTTCGAGACCAGCCTGGGCTACAAAGTGAGCTCAAGGATGGGCTGAACTGCATACCAAGATCCTGTCTCAAAAAGAAAAGAAAAGAAAAAAACACTTTTATCCTATCATTCTTTTTTGCCACTTTTTGAAGCAGTTCTACATGTAAATCCTCTTTCATGAGTGGCTTTAGTGGTATTGTGGTAGCTGCCTCAGTGACTTGAATTAATTCGGAATGTTAACCTTTCATGGTTATTTTGATCTGAGGAAGAGCCAGAATTCACACAGTACCAGATCTGATGAGTAAGACTGGTGAAGACACACCGTGCTAGTTTTATAAATCTGCTTTTCTGGGTGGCTTTGGTTGGCTTTAAGCAGAAGCTTTCACTGTATTTTTTATCACAACTCTTAAAGATGCTCATCAAAGAGGCTTTCCAGAACTGCTTCACAAAGTGCTAAGAACAATGTTCAAAACAAGGAAGAGTGTTTTGAGGGGAACTAATAATAATGGGTCTTTAGTGTGCTCAATTTTTACTGAAACGTTCGCTGTATATTTTGATAAACCTTTGTACACTGACTAGAGGCAGAAATATTTTCTGGTTATTTAAATTTTCTAATTCCAGCTGTTTGGTCCAATCATGGAGCTAGAATTGCACCAGGGAGACGGCAGATATAAAGTGCTCAAATCAACCAGGACTTCTCTGGTGGTGCAGGACCCATACAGTGAGCAAGCGTGTAGATTCAGTCTACCCAGCTGGATTATAAATACTGCAATGACAAGAATTTTGTTTTGCATTTCTCATTTGTCCTTTCACTGTCCCTAGCCTGTACCCTGCAGAAGCAGGATAAATGGGAGTAATTACTAATTTGCATTCCCCTTTCACAGTTTAAGTCTATTTCTTTTGCCTTAGCTGAGATAATGTACCATCACAAACACTCACCAACACGCTTTACGATGTAGATCTTGAAAGAACTTCTTTAGTATTTTAATAGGCAGAAATAGATTTTCAAAATATCTAAAGTTTGGTTCCTTTTTAACCCATATGAAAGGATAAAAACTCTCTCAAATGCCTTTCAGAATTCTTACTGCTAATTTGAGAAATGTTGGTATATAATGGCTGGTTAGAGAATTAAACATAGGTAATACATGCTGAGGGTTTTTTTGGGAGGTGGTGTAAAGAACACTGAGGAAGCACAGAGTGTTAATGCAGATCCTGGGATCTGATATACCTTAATTCCAATATACCACAAGCTATGTGGTGTTGGGCAAGGTGCTTAACTTACTAAGCTTTCATTGGATCATCTCAAAGTAAAACACAGCAATATCATTTTACAGAAGTGATAAGACAATTTTAGATAATATTCATGAAACACTTAGCACAGGCCCTAATATCTAGTTAAGGCAGACATTTCAGAATGTAGACTCTCACTTCCTAAATAACTAGACATGGGCTCATAGTTGTTTCAAGGTAAGGTTTAGTACCTCAGAGTGTGTGTGGGGGGGTAAGTGTTATATTAGAAAATGCAGATGAATAGCAGTTAGTAAATTCTGTGCAAAAATATTCATTGATTAATCCCTGCTTCCTAAGAGCAATTTTGACAACCCTAAATTATCCTCTGTGGGATTCTTGAAGAAAATGAAAACACTCGGGAGGCAGCAGTGACTGTTGATATTTTAGTCTTTCTTCAACCACCTCATCCCTTCTTCCATCTCATGTTCCCTCCTCAGAACCCAGCGCGGTACTCAGGGACTGCCAAGATGAACACTGCAGTGTTCATCAGACCTAATTAATTTTTGCATTATTATTTTTTAAATATTTCATGTATTTTCAATACAAATTGATACAATAAAAATGAAGCAAGCATACAGCATGTTGCATTATTATTTTATCAGGTCTCACATTTTGGCATTAAATAATGAGATAAATCAACTAGAAAACAGCATGAAAACACCAATAAAGACAAATATTATCTTAACTTTCTCATATTGTTCTATCTCCTGTTAGAAGTGGTTAGGAGGAAAAGAAAAATACATCTTAAAATGATCCATGCCATAAATATTTAAATTTTGATGTTCCTTTTGCTAGACAAAGAAGAAAATCTAGTAAAGGAAAATGTAATCCTGTCTTCAGCAGTGATATAGAGATAAACAATAATAATCGCAGTAGTACCACATAATACATACAGAAATAAAATTGATAAACAATGAGCAAATAAAACTCCCTCAAGAAACCTTTTTGTAGGGCACATACAAACTGCAATTCTGGAGCAGTTAGAATTCTTTTTTTTTTACTTAATCTCATGCTAGCTGTACTCAGGATTCCCACAAATGTGAAAGAATAAAACTTTTGCCTCTTACCATAGTCATCACAGAAAAACTAAATATACTAAATATTATAGTTGCAAATTTGAAAGTATAATTCTACATCTTAAAATAAGGTACTATTAATTCTTCTTGCAAAAAAGCCTGTGACATGGCAACACCTAGTTATACAAATATAAAGTCACTCAGAGAAGTTTTGAATCACTTCATCCTTTTTCAAGAATTTATGGGAACAATTGAAAATATCTACATTACACACACACACACACACACACACACCATCATTCTGTGAGTTAGGAAGGAGGTATCAGAATTGCTAAGGATCAGCATGGTTAAAGCTATGCAATTGGAAAAGGCTCTCTGGCTGGATTCTGATTAATACCTAACCACTAAGAAGTTTTACTCAGGCTCTTCATTTAATCTTCATAAAATTCTCACAAGGATGAGTCTATATTCCCATTTTACTGATGGGGAGACTAAGACTGAGGAAATTTAGGCAAGTATCTGATGTCACACACGTTCATAACAGAAGTCAGATTTTATAGCAGCTAATCTGACTTCAGAGCCTCTGTCCCTATTCACAGTTCTGTGCTGCAAACTAATGCTTCATTAGGGAGACTGAAAGGGTCAAACAGAGAGTACTGACATCATGTCTCACATACATATCTTACAGTGACCTTTATGCTGCCCTTACTGTTTCATGTAGCTTCTTTGCAAAAAACTCCTGAGTTTTGAAGTGATTTTTTAAAATTTTATTAGTACACATTTGCAGTACATAATGGTCACATTCAACATGGGGAATTGGCACATAATGTGGAACACATCTTAATTTTTATATCCCCTTCCCCATTCCTTCCCTCTCATTCATCTTTTTCCTTAGTTTCATAAACAAAATATCTTCAGTTTCAATGAGTTAAGTGAGGAGGTAACTTACTCTATATTTATCTGTCCATACATTCTCACTCAACCTTCATATCACTACGCAAATAATGGCAGAGTTGACTCAAGAGATTTGAGCATATTGTGCAGTGTTGGCATTGGTAGACTTTCCCACCTAAATATGCACACCATATATTATTGATAAAAATAGCTTATATTATTGATGTGCTCAGGCCATGCAGCTGTTTAGTAAAGAAGCTACATGAAGATCCCCTAGGTGCCAAAGAAAAACCAGCAAGAGAACTGGTAGTAACTGGGATATAATAGTTGAACCTCAACTATGTCACTTAATTTCCTTCCTGGGCTATCACCTCGTAAATTTCTTGGAGGTTATATGCTCATCTATAAGATTATAAAATGAAGCACCTACCCCATAACAGTATTATGGAAATTAAAAGGAACAATTTTAAAAGGTTGTAGTACTACACCTGGGATCTACCAGTGCTGAGAATGTGTTAGCCTGAATGGTAGAAACCAAAAGTATGCTCTTTTAGTAAATCTAACTCAGAAAAATGCACTTTGAACATTGTGTTCCCTCTCTCTCTCTCTCTCTCTCTCTCTCTCTCTCTTTCTCTCAGCTCAAGAATTTGTATTTTTAATAATATACATGGTGATATTTATATACAATAAAATGAAATCTACCAGTGGAAAAATTTTCACAATGCAGTTTTTGCACTTACATAAGAAAAAATCAGATTGGCCATCAGACAATCAAATATAGAAATAGAGTAATACCTCAGGTCATGAATGCTTCTGTTGGCAAACAATTCTATTCAAAAACAAAGGACTTTGGAAAATTTTTGCTTCCATTTGCAAACTCTGCATTGGGTAACAAACATGATCAGGGCCATCTTCCCCACACAAACACAAATGCAGCTGTGTTCCCTAAACTTGTTAAACAAATTAAGTGTGTAAACCAATCCAGGTCCTTGAATGACATTCAAAATCCTCCAGAAGTTGGTGTTCCCATCCAGCTCCTCCACTTGAAACATAGCCGGATGTCTCTGCCCTTGGTGACTACGTAGCATTCTGCAGCTCTTGATGTCCACCATCAGAATCTAACAAGTTTCAGCCTATACTTTATCCTTTTAGGACATTTGCCTCCCTAACAAAACTGTAAGCTCTTCTAAGAGTAGAAATTCTGTTCAATTTCACCTGAAACCTTACAATAACTAGCACATACTTAACACATGGTAGTCATAGTATAAATACAATTTGAATCTATTGAATTTCATGAGTATCCCGCAAAGTGCTTCCTGAAAAACATCAGGTGTTTGCACAGTGGCCCATAGAGCTACCAGGCCTTTTTGACAGTATAGTTAGTACATCTATGACACTCTCCATTGCTATCTAAGCTCTGGACAGTATCTTGGCATGATGGAATTCTTGTCTTTTGTGTGATGGTAATCCATAGTTGGGGCCAGATTCACTTTTATGTAGATGTATCTCTAAATAGCAGAGAAAGAGAAAAAATATCCTGTAGCAATTGCTGGTCATTTTTTTCTTGGCCTTTGTTCCTAGTATGTATAGCACTGTCATATGGCCTAACAGAAAGGTACTTATATTTTCAATACATGGAGAAAAAAATCACCAAAGTATGCTTTAGAATTATGAAAACTTCAAAGTAAAAATAAGGGAAATATGTCTACTGTGGAATATTATTTCTCCTATTGGCGAACCAGCGCAGTACACCTTGGATGTGCACTACAAGGATCAATAGGACCAAAACAACATGGGAGTAAGTCTCACTCCTTTCTCATGGCTTTCCCATGTCTACCTTCTCTTTCCAATAAAGTCGCAAGAAAACTTGGTTTTCTACCACATTCTATAGTGTGGCATAATGTGTTGACAAATCATGTATCTTTTTTTAACTGCTATTTAAAATGACATGTTAATTACACCTTAACTGGTTTTGAGTTAGCAAATGGTTTTGCCAACAAAGCCTGTCCTACGCACACGAAAGAACCTTTGAAAAAGTGCTTATTTTATAAAACTAAAGTTGCCTCTTGTTTAGCCTCTTGGACTTTCAAAGGAATAAACTTGCTTGAGTCTATGTGACAAGAAGAGTTAAAAGTGCAATAAAACAGCGCTGTCTTACAGCACACAGTGGAGTCTTGAAACAGACAAGTAAGTTCTCTGACAGCATCAATCAGCTGCAGTACTTGTGCTCTCTTTGACTAAACACTGAGACAATGACTGGAATAATGAGAAACACGGCTGAAAAACAATAGAGAACTGCTGGCTTCTCCCCTCCTCTCTACTCCCACTTCCAAATGATGGCTATAACTCAGGAAAAGATCACAGAGGCTGGCACTTATGCTGAGCATCACTTCCTACCAGCCTTCTATTTCCTAAATTCCCCCTAAATGAATATCTAGCTGAAGGGGAGTAAATTGTCTGTGAACACCCCTATCAATAGGAAGCTAAAATATATTGGCATGATATCAAACAAATAGAGCAGATAAACATATTAGTCTGGCACAGGATTGCTCAGAGTGAGCTAGTTTATAGGTGGGTGGTGTAAACGCGGTGAAAGAATAGAGGACATATTACAAATAAATGTACTGTACTTAATATTATTTCTCATGTGAGAAGGCACAATCTTGCTAAACCAAATAAAAAATTCAGAGACCTATTTAAGCTATATTCCCAAGTTTTTAAATTAGAACATAGCTCTTCTTCTAAAGATGCTGGATTTCATATCTAGATGAAGTTAAAATTGGCTGAAATAATGAAAGTGGAATCTGAAAAGAATGAGTTGGAGGCTCTGTGGAGAGATTTAAGGAAATGTTCGCTGATGAATAAATTTAAATTCATTATTGAAAACTGAAACAGCTAGCATTTATTAAAATTAGCCTACAACTTTACATTTTGGAGGGAACTTTGTGTTCTGTAAGCGAAAAGTGCTGATTTGTGAATTACTGACAGTTTAACTCTCACTTATATTTGTCTTCAAAATCCACAGTAGAAGTACAATTCTTGTTTTGTTATTAATATTTCCAGAAAGGAAGTCCAGACAGAAGGAAAACATTTCTTCTTCCATTAAGAAGGCTTTTAAGCCTTTTTGCCCGAATTTCACTAATGCTTCATTTGGCTGAATCAATCATGTTGTTCTACCACTATATTAAAATGTACTTTAATAACAAATGTTTGAAATCATAAGTGACATCTTTTCTAAGATGCATTACTAATAAAGTAACATGCGCTTTCATCTTGTGTGAAACAGCTGGACCATGACGAGATCACATTAGCACTAATTAAAATGATATTTTTTGTGCAGTTTTTGCTAACCCAGCTTCATTGGACTCAAAAGGATTTTTGAAATCCATAATAAAGGCTATTATGTAATCTTACCATGATTCTCTTGAATCAGGCTACTGTCTAATTTCTCTGTAACGATATTTTCTTAAAACCCTCACTCAATAAAATCAATATTAAGTTTTTACTCTTATAGCTCTTTTTTCAATATATGATCCTCATTTAATATAAAAAAATTAAAGCTTTAATTTATTTTGCTTGATGAACAAGAAAAATATAATATTAAAGGCAACATTTTGCAATGTTTCTCTTTTTCCTCACTTTACTGGGTCCCTGTTGTTCCCAACGTATAATTTGCAAAACATATTGCTTCAATACTTACAATGAGAGAGGCGGCCCAGCTGTGGGAGGGAGAGGACAACAGCCTCCAATATTACCATAATAATCTGCCTCGAGTCCCACGAGCCCTCTGGTATATACAATTCTCTGTACTGCAGGCCCCAGCTGGAGAACATTCTCTTGACATGTATGCCAACCTTTGCCTGCAGGCAAAATAAAAAAAGGCAGAGAAGTAATCATGAAAATAAAAAATCTTGTCAACGGCATTCGGATGCAGTTCCCATGTTTTTGCTCACGTAGGCAGGCATTGTGCTAACAAAATGATATGAGACTTTCAGAGACTGCAGCTGGTACGTATTGAGATCTTTTTAAAAATGTGCTATGTTAATTCTTCAATCCTAAAATTTGGGGAAGGGAGGAGGGCCTGTGGGCAGTGATAGTGTAGTTATTACTGTCAATATATATGACAACTTTATTTATCAACTACAGCTTGGAGGATTGCTTGTTGGAGCCATTGAACATAAAGAGCAACATCACCATGTTGAAGTTAATCATGGTGGGAACTTCCAAAGAAGTATTATTTAGACCTCTTGGCAAACGTGGGTAGGAAGCATGTGAGCAGTTGCTGATTGACAAACTTTCCCACAAAGCTGATATCATTTCTGCCTCTAGAAAGTCCATCTCAAATGAAGTTACATTCTCCTTCAAAATAATAAAGCACTGAAAGCCCTGTTTGAACAAAATGTGTGTGTTGAAACTGAAAGGTCAGGCTTGGTTATATTTTCCTTAAAAGGAGAGTAAACTCAATAAGCACAAAATAGCTTTAATTAATGCTGACAAATTTGGTATCTTTGTGACAGCACTAAAAGTTCTGAAACTTTGAAGTAAGACTTTGTGGAAGAGATGCTCAGGATATATGTTCAGTGGCAAACATTCTAAGTGTTTAATTGGGGTACGAATCCTCCAGATACACTGAACAGGTAAGAATATGCCATTATAAGTATAGAATATTACCTTTCTTTATCAAATTGATCTTCCAAATGCTAGCTGGACTGGAAGAGGGCAGTACCGTGTTATGTTATTCTTAATCATTGCCAAGAAGTGTTTGATTTTGCTGTCTTTTCAAATCTGGTGATGATAAATCTCTACTTTGCAGACTGAGAGGCAGATTTATATGATTTAGAGATTGTGGTGCAAGTGTGTTGATAGTTATTGATTACTTATTGGGGCAGAATATACAAATACATTTTGTAATTATTATTGTGACTAGTTAATGTTGATTTTTCCCACCAAATAGATACTACATGAAGGCAAAATCATTTTATTTTATTTAATTTAATAGTTCACCACTTTATACTAAGTAGGTATTACATATTCAATGAAAGATTGAATGCATGAATATAATCATTCATTCATTCATTTAACAAATATTTACTGAGGCCTAGGGTACATAGCAAGGAATAAAGCTTGATTTCATGCCACAAGAGAAGACAACAGATTTTTTAAAAAATAAGGCAATATGTGCATGTTAAAAATATATACTTGTGTTGAAAAATACAAAAAAAGAAAAATTTGACAAGAAAGAATACAGAAAGTGCGTCTGAGCAGGAGTCTACAAATTAGAAGGATTGTTAGAGGCCTCCATGCGAAACAATTATTAAATAAACTAGTGTTGTCCACTGAATAAAACTGAACAGACTCCCAGAAGGAATCTGGTAGAAAGAGAAATCAAAGACTCAAAATGTTCACCCTATCCATGCTTATGCAAATACTATATCCTTTACACAACTATCTGCCCCTCTGAAACAGCGACAGCACCCTTTGGGGATGTTATCTCTTGGACAAAGCACAGTATCTTACACACAGTAGCTGCTTTACCTGTCATGCTGGGTTGACTCACCTTCACATTAGAAAACAAAGAGTGGAGGAATTATCTGCCTACAGGGAGTGGTAAGGTAGCAAAGCATGTCTGCAAGCTGGGGAGTGATGAAGAAAGGGTAGGCATGCATCACTAGGCAGCATTTGGGTTGACACCTCCCAAAATTTCCAGATTGGACACCCAGCTAGGCATCCTGGAAGTGACCATTTTTGGTCCCAAGAGAACAAGACAAGGTTATATAGAGAATTGTGCTTATATAGCATTATAAGTAGGGAAACTAAAGCCCTTGGTTTACTAAATGGAAACTTACAGTGGGATCATTTTCATCTAAGAAGACAAGTGCATGCAGGCCATTCTTATGAAAGTGGTCTTGAAAGGAAGTTCATGCCCCTCTTTATCTACATCTTCAGTTTGTGGAACTGGACACCCATGAGTAGCAAATCATATGTGACACTTAGGCAGATGTTCCCTGGAGAGGTCAAAGCCCACAGTATGCAGCATGAGGTAAAGGAAAATAGCACTTTCCATAGATCCAGGAAAATGGGTCACTGGAGACAGGGTGGGTGCTCTGGGGAAAGCAATCAGGCAACAGTAAGAGACAGACAATGGCCCTGGCAATAAAGGCGTTGATACAAGTCATCCCCAGAATGGTAGAAAGCACAGATAGAAAAATAAGAAAAATATATATGACAAACACAACACGATTGGAAAAAGTTGTGGTCTCGTGTTCTTCTGCACCTCCAGCAGTAAGAATTCTTTCTGCCTCACTTCCAGCCTCCTGTGTGGTTCCTGGTGATCCTCTGCTGCTGTCCAGTACTGAGGTAAAGACAACCTCTTCACTGCCTCTCTGTGAAGACTGAAAGGCTTCATCATAGAATCCCTGTATCCTGGAAAGTGTCTGAACAGCTATTTGTTGCTAGCAAGAAAGTCATTGATTGCATGGGATATTGATCCTAATCTTTGTAATCCCAAAGATTGAATTGGGTCTTTATTAAATCACAATGCTCACAATTTAAGGCAGCTTTTTTCAGATATAATTGACAAATATAAATTGTATATATTAATATCTACAACATGACATTCTAAAATATACATTGTACCACAGAGGACTGGATAAAAAAATTGTGGCATTTTTATACAATGGAATATTATTCAGCTATAAAGAAAGACAAACTTGAGGCTTTTATAGGCAAACGGTCACAATTAGAAACAATACTCATAAGTGAAATAAATCAGATGTGCATGTGCAAACAGAGTATTGTATCATTAGCATAAGAACCTGAAGGTAGGAATATAAATTAGGAGATATGAAAGGAAACCGTTCAAAAGTAAAGAGGAGTCGGGATGAAGGGAAGGAGAAAAGGAAGAAAGGGATAGCTATGTAAGTATGTGTATATGTGCAGGATGGCTAACATGGTTGCACTATTGTCTCATGTCACTTTATTGTAAGGAACAATCAATGACTAGTTGTTTAATCAATCTTGTATGTCTATTTGCATTATCCTGAACATACACTTTGAAGTTATCAATGTGTAATACAACAACCATTGTTAATCCCGTCACCTTATCTGTAATTCAGTTTTTGTCCTGTTCTTGTGCTACTTTGTGCTGTTTGCTAATATTTTCATTCTTTTACTTTTAAAATAAAAAAATAAAAATAAAATAATATATACATTGTATATATCTTGTGATATATATCTTGTATAGATCTTGCCAACTGCCTTTTGTGATGACATTTCCTTTAGCTCTGCCTTCTCAGATAGCCAGTCTAACATATCCATCTTATAATTATCCTTTTCTTTGTTAGGTCTGTGATAAGAACACTTACACTCTGTTAGTGTTTTTATCTATCTAATACAGTATTATTAACTACAGTCAGTGTCATACAGTAGATTACCAAAATTTATTCACCTTATGTCACTGAAAATTTGTACCCTTTAACAAATGTCCCCCATTTACTCTTCCCTGGAGCACTTAGGGACCACCAGCTTTCACTTTGCTTCTAAGTTTGACTATTTTAGATTTCACATTCAAATGAAAATGTGAAGTAAATTGTTTTTCTATGTCTAACTTTCTACACTTAGCATAATGTCCTCCAAGTCGATCCAAGTCATCACAAGTGACATGATTCCCTTCTTTTTAAGGCAGAATACTTTCCCTTTCTGTGTCTATATGTGTATGTACATATGTACTACATTTGTGTAAATGCCACATCTATATATATGTGTCCATGGGATTGCTCTCTCTCTCTCTCTCTCTCCTTCTCTCTCCACACACAGACACACACACACAGACACACACACACGCACACACACACACACATTTTGTTTTTCTATTCATCTGTTGGTGGCTAGGTTATTTTTAATATCTAAAATAGAATCGAAGGTAACAACAATAATCTTAAAGATAAGCAAACTTTAAAAGTTCTGATTAGCGGTGAAGAGAATTATTAAACTAATTCAGTAATGTATACTTTGGTACTACCAGGAAGTATAGATCAGAGGGCTCCAGAATTACAGAGAACAATAACAACAAAAAAAGAGAGGACATAGACCTAAAAGTTAGAAATTTTAATTTAAATATAAGCTAGATGTCTTTGTTTGTTATTCTAAGGGCGTGAAAATACTCACATACGTTAATAAAACTCCTTTTCTAGTGAATATCATGAAACAGATAACCATTATTCATATGGGGATTACTGATACCGCTTCCCTCATCCATTCCAGATGCCAGAAAATAGCTCCTATCTACTGAGGCCCCCATCTCTTTCCTAGTCACATGCATTTCTGAGTGCCACACAAATTGTCCCCCAGACCAATCCAGTTATGTCCACAGACATTCAAATCCAACTTATTCATAATTCTATCGCCCCAAATCCTTTTGTTTTATATTTTTGTCTTAATAAAAGGAGACATTCGTTGCTTAAAACAGAAGTCTGAAAATAAATCCTAACTCTATCACCTCTCAGACTCTTTACCCATAGTGTCATCAGCCACCAAGTCCCATAGAATCTTTCTACTCTTGTACCTATCTCTATCTACAACTTGGCCTTAGCTAAAAATCATCCTTTCTTAGCTGAATTACTACATATCTCCTGACTCATCTCAAAGGAAACCCTTCCTACCATCTCCAACCAACACACACTCATCAGAGCCCTCTGAAGGGCCTTTCTCACATGTAAATATCTCCTCTCATGCCTACCTGAAGTCCTTCACTACCTATCTGTACATTTCTCAGCATTCAGGTTAGAGTTCACCTTCTTTTGCATAACTCCTTTGTGTCTCACATTCCCACCACCTGCTCTGCCAATGTGTTTTGTCTTATGTATGGATTTTCTCCCAGAGCACTTAACTCTTGATCTTCTGTGGATACCTTCCAAGTGAATAAATACACCTTGCCTGGACTTCTCTATCCCTCCTTATTTTCTCTCATCCTTAAGAATTTGGCACAATCGTAATCTGTTTTTCTTTCCTATTCTCCCTTCCTCAGCTAAATTATAGAATTCTTTCCTGTCTTCATAATGCTTAACACTTACCATATTGAATTGTGAATTCCAGCTTCTTATGTATGCTCTCCTTGACTCTATCCCCACTTGACTACAACGATGCCTTCCATGAACACAGAATAGGTTTTTCATATCCATATACCCTACATGAAGCACAGTGCTTGTTGCATTGCAGATGATCAATGTTTGTTTACCATATGAATAAAAAATGAGTTTTCAGGGATAATAATACTTTAACAGAAGGAAAATATACTGTCTATTTCTACGTTAATAATACTGTATTAGAAAAGGTAAGAAAGCTGATACTTCCTGAATAACTAGTTATATTCAATACTGGAACTGTTGGTTAAGAAATACAGAGAGAGAGAGAAAGAGACAGAGACAGAGACAGAGAGAGACAGAGACAGAGAGAGACAGAGATTTGTTTCTGAGCATTTATTCACATATTCTGGAAATCTACATAATACAAGATAGGGCAGGTGAGGGCTTCATAGACTAATGCTGCTTAGAACGCTGAATGCAACCTATCTTAAAGGGAACAAAACTGTGTGACTGAAAACAGAAATAAAGAAAAAGGACTGGACAGCAAAACAAAGTCTTTAAAACCAAATATCCATTTGTCATAATTATCTGGCTTTGCTTTATCTATACATGATACATTTTCAAGCTGCTATTTAAAAAGAATAATTTGGTTTTAACCCATAATAAAATATGCAGCCACATCAATTTTCAGTGGAAAATATACACCAAACTATTACTTATGTAGGGAAAGGAGAATCAGACATCTGTGTTGGAAGTGAGATTGGCTCTAAAGAGCTTGCATAGGCTAAAATGTGGAACTGAAACTGCTTGTCTTAGGTAAGATTTCTTTAAACAAGGCATTTGCTTCCTGCTCCCAAATCTCTTGCAGTACAGCCTGCATTTTGGAAATCTACCCAGAGGCCCTTGTGTTCATGCACTGCCAACTGTCTTTTGTGATGCCATTTCCTTTAGCTCTGTCTTCTCAGATAGCTCCCTCTGACTCAGCCCTCAGCTGCACCGCCAAAACTTCGGTCTTGTGTTGCACGTTTCGGGACCTAAGCTGGAGCAATTCCAACTACTTTGTTTTAATAAGAATTTAATGGACTTCATTCACAATATATAAGGAGCAGGTCCTTTTGTCCCATTTAAAATTTTAATCTTTAAACTATCTTTGCTCTTTCATCATTTTATTAATGGTTATTCTCTTTCAGCCAAATTCATTCTCAAGTCAGTCACAAAGCCCTCATTTTAGACTCCTTTGTTGGTTGTGTTCCTGGTCACTCTACCAGGGTTTTCGCTGTAACCCAGTGACTTACAGGCTAAGATTTTTATATTTCTGTTTGTTTTGTTTGTTTAGACCCGGATGAATCAAGAATAGTAGGCAATCGAGCTGGGAATGGTTGTGCACTCCTGTAATCCCAGCACTCGGGAGGCTGAGGCAGGAGGATCATTGTGTTCGAGCCCAGCCTGGGCTACAAAGTGAGCTCAACACCAGCCTGAACTGCATAGCAAGACCCTGTCTCAAAAAGACAAAAAACAAAAAAGTAGTAGGCAAAAGTGCAGAATGTGACCATTAAGGTGCAAGGCACCTAATTTGGCCTGACTTCATATTGGGAATGTCCAAGTATGTGTCCCCAAAAGTTCATGACAAACATATGCATCTATACAAAGTCACTTTTGTAAGATGTCTTCAGGAAGTTACTAATAAAATACACTAGGAAAACTCTGGGCTTTTTAAAGTTGACTTTAAAAAATCAAGAGGACTTCTCAAGTATTCACAGAAGCAAAGGATCACTAGTGGAACTGACAACACAGTAGCAATCATTTGCCTAAAGGAGTACATTATCTGAACGGCATTTAAAATTTCAACAGCCTAGCTATTTTCCAAATATTTCAGGCCCATAGAGCTGGCAGACCAGCCCAATAATTTTTAGAAACAGATGTCAATTACAATCACTAAATAGGAGGAGGAAGAAGAGGAGGAGGAAGAAGGAGCGGAGGAGAAAGGAAGAGTGGGGAGAGGACAGTTTGGGCTCAGTTTTTGCTTTGATTTTTAAAAAAAGATATACTGCCTATAATTCTTTTGTGTGTATATGTCTTGAACAACTGGTTGCATTTTTAAGTTATGTTGAAATACTTATTATATCTACGTGGATCACATATACTTCATTAGCCACAAAAAAGTGTTTGATAGATATGTGTGAAATAAACTAAATGAGTCCATATCATAATGCTGGGCCCATATTACAATAGATTTAAAGTGAACTTGAGTCAGGTTAACTCACCTGGCTAACTCACCTATGTTCGTCTCCTGCTTTAAGTAGACAGCTCACATTATTTCTGAACAAGAATAAAAAGTTATGACAAAGAATACACATTTTCTGCATTTTTTCCTTTCCACCAAAAAAGATTTGAAATGAAGGTAGAAATAATATGAAAGGGAAGCTAAATAAAAAGCTAATTACATCTAAGTGTCTGTATTTCCTTCAGTATGACTCAGCTTTTTAAACAAGAACAAAACAGTCCTTCCCTTGTATTGATATGTTTCTCGTAAGCCCTCATCTTTCTGCATCTGTGTGCAGTGTCTGGGTTATAATGCAAACACGTGAATCCATTCTAGTGGCACAGGCAGCCAAAGTCAACAATGGCCCATCGGTTTCCCTATGGGCAACAATCTCTGCAGTTTCATGGCCGCCCAGCTTTGGAGGCTTGCACAATCCCCACGGGCGAGCAGCTGCAAAGGGAAAATGCTGGAGAAGATTCAATCCCTTTGCAACCAGGGGTAGACAAAAGAGAGGAGCCGATGGCCAAGTTTGTGTATGTGGGAACTGCTTTCCTGACCCTACTTCTCAGGTATTTTAATCTTCTTGTAAATGCTTTGTGAAATATTTGTAAGTGTTCAGCTTGTTATATTGCAAGAGTACCACGTGTTCCTAAGGAAATGACCTAGTTGAATTCTGAGGGCAAAATATTCTGTAAAGAAATCATTGAAGCCAACCACTTATTTAAAACCCACTCTTTCATTCTACAAACAGCCCAAGAGTGTTGATAATTTGGTGATATACTGATTATTCAGTTTTGAACAAGATACATGCTTACAATATGGTAGGGAAGCCAACAGTTCAACAATTTAACAAAACCCAAGTAACAAGACAGGACAAAGTAAACCTGCCCCCAAAAAGATAAGGAAGGAATTAAAGGGGACAAACAATACTATCATAGTACAAAACAAGGAATCTTTCCTGAGATTTTCAAAATCTATTTAAATGAGAGAGGGACAAATTCTTGTAAGCAGCCCTTCTCACCTCCATCTATTGTAAATACCTCAGCCACTGCCATTGGGCAGCAGGAAACCACCTGCTGTGTGTGAACAGTACTCTCAAAGCACACAGGGGATACAGCAAGAATATGCAAATTAGGCAAGAGAAATAGAGTACAAAGGCTATATTTGAAGTTCTAGGGCAGAGTTCCCCAGTGACTTTGCTGTAGAAAAGCAAACATACCTGCCTCAGAGAAGGAGCAACGCAAGTACCAAAATAATCCAGGCTACTCTACCTACTTTGATCTGGAAGAAAGCTCTCAGAGGGAGACAGACTGCACATTAAAGTTGACATTAGGAAGCCAAAATGACACAGTGGATGAGACTGTCCAAGTGTCATGATGTGCCAAGATAACCTCCCCTCACACATCCTAGATTACTCAGAATGATGACTAGAAAATGCTTTTATTCTTTAGTAAAGAAACTCACTCATGTGACTAGATGGCAGGCCAAATCCATCTTTTTCAGTGACTGATTTTCCCAGAGGCCCAAATGTAAGTATTATTACATCTTTATGTTTTCTATCACCTTTGTATCATTAACCAAGTTCTCAATTAGCCAGATGAGGTAAAAAAAAAAAAAACCGAAACCCCCTTTTTCCCTTCCTCCAGGCTGTCCAACAGGTCTTTCATAGTCCAGCCAATGTATGAATCAGGTAGATTCTTCAGGTCACTTCTTCCTTTTTTTAAACTGCCCTCATTCATTTTATTATTATCACTTGATAATTGAATTGCATTACATAAGTATCCAGTTGACTGTTTTTAAAAGGTGGAACCCAGGACTGTGGCATAGCCCTGTAATTCTGGCACTCTGGAAAGCTGACAGAGGAAAACTCCAAGTTTAAGTCCAGCCAACAAATTAGGGAAACCCTATATCAACTAAAAGTTTAAAAAGGACTGGAGATGTAGCTCAGTGTGAGTTCGATCCTCAGTAACACCAGAAAAAGAAAGAGAAGAAGGAGGGGAGAGGGAGGAGGAAGAGGAGAAGGAAGAGATGGAGAAGGAGGAGGAAGAAGAGGAGGAGGAAGAAATGAAGAAGGAGAAGGAGGAGAAGAAGGGAGGACGAGTCAGTCTTTTAACATTTTATCAAATTATTTTGAAAAGGTTCAAGTTCTTTATAAATAAGAATAAAAGAATATCACCTATGAAACCAAATTTCAATTTTCATCAAACTATAAAACAAAGTAAAAAATAAAATGGTTGAAATTTTCAGAAAAGAAAACCACTGTAATAGCCAGTTATCTCAGTAATTAATCATTCTAATGTCAGAGATTGTCTCTTCCATCAGGAATGGGGTGAGACCAAGTTGTAAACGGATTTTATCCGGCTCCTTGGAAAGGGAACAAATCAAATAAGAGGAGATTGAATTTGGCGTTGGAAGAACACAGTGCGGCTCTGGTTAATCCCACAGTTTCCTGATAAGCCATGAAAGACAAATTCAGACAATGCGATTGGCATTTAACTACACAACCTAGAGTATATTCTCACGAATGAGTTTTGACCTTAAAACAAAAGAATATCAGAAATTACAAACCTATAAATCCATATAAAACAATGAATTTCCCTTACATTTGTAACTCATTGAGTCACAAAGCCAGTTCAAAAATCCAGACAAAAATCATTTTTATCACTTCAGAACCACATCATCGCCATTAAAAATCCAGGTATCTTTTCATTTTTGTTTTTTATCTTTTTGTTTTTGTTTACCAATGTTACTGAACATTTTTAATTTGAATTTACCAGAAATAAAGAAGCCCTAAAAGGAAGAAGATGAAGTGACACCGAAAATGTGTAAAATCACATAGTGAAGGCATGTTCTGAAAGAAATTTCTCCAGGAATGCCACAAAGTCGTGTAACTTCTACTGAGAGGAGCGTGAAGAGGACAACCCTTGGTAATATAATTTCTGGTCCATTTGTTTAAAAATAAAGCTATCAGATGGACTTTAACCCTGATACTATCCCGTGTCTCCTTCCTACACTTGCAGATGGGACGAAATTTTATCCTGTGATAAGTGATTCCCTTTGTGCCCTGCTTCAGGCTTGCTCTTCGTCAACATCCTAGTTATACTGTAGTTTCCATGGTTGTGGAGCCAAGTCAGCTTTCTGAGGGAACAGCAGCCAGCTGAGGAGCAGAGGTAGCCATCTGCAAAGGCTTATCTGTCTGGGGAAATGACTATTTATTGTCAGTCAAATCAGGAGTGAATCACAACGTACATCAGTGGTGGAGGCAACGTTATTCATATAATATTTAATAAGTTTATGTAATTGGACCAAGTTGTGTTAGTATTTGTTGCAATAAAACTACAAACATTTCTCAAAAAACAGGGCATCCAGCTGGAGGATGTAGACTGTTTAGTTAACAACACAAATGTACACAACTGCAGGCATCTAGAAGCCAGAACAAAAATAAGCACACGCAGTAAAATGTGCAGCAGCCAAAAAAGAGGCTGAGTGTGCCACAGTGAAAAAGGGAAATCTGGGAAAAGCTCATCTTGCATTCAGTCATTCAATGTGCAGAGTCTGCAGAGCAGCCCCTATCACAAAAAATTGTACTATTGCTTTTAATTGATAGCATGTGCCTTACACTTGGTTTTTGTGTTTCAACAAAAACATACTTGTTAAATGCAAAAAAAGAAACTAGTTCTTATAATATTGTTTTGTCATTGCAGTATTTGGCACAGTGCTTTGTATTCTAGTTCATATCATCATGTTTTAGGCTCTTTGCCTAATGACAGAATACAATATAATATTATACCTTCAGAGTAAAATATACCTTCTGTAAAAAGGCATGAGGAAAATCTCTGTTTTACGTTTCAAGTATAATCTGATTTCTACTCCATTCCAAAGTAAAAGTTCCTCACTCCCAATGTAAGAGTAAACAAGCAAAAGAATGCCAGCAAAGACCAATTTGAAGATACAGTGGGAAAAGAAGATATCCAAACCTTAAATAATCATTGAATATTGAGAAATAATCTAACATAAAATGTTTGAGATATGGATAAAAACTATGGAAATCTATTAAGAAGTATAAAGAAAGTTAAGAAAAGGAGAGTATATTTGTTTCTCTAGTTGAAAACATAAATTCTTTTATGAACCAGAAAAATTCTAAACGATTGTCAATGAATTTCTGAAAGAACTTAATGAAATGGCCTCTTTTTCTTTTTGTCTTTTTGAGACAAGGCTCTTTATGCAGTTCAGGCTGGCATTGAGCTCACTTTGTACCTCAGGGTAGTCTCAAACTCCCAACAACTCTCCTGCCTCAGCCTCGCAAATCCTTGGATTACAGTCGTGCACTACCACACCTGGCCAATGAAATGATTTTAAAGTTCATCTAAACAATGAAGAAGTACAAATAGATAAGTAGCCTTCCCAGAAAAAGTTGAAGTGGAAGAACCCACTAGTTTTGATAAAGTGCTATAAAATCTAAATCATTATAGCTATTTTGTATCAGTACAAATATGAAAATGTCAATAATTATTAGTTCTTGTGAAAGAAAGATGATTGTTATACTATCCTTTGGCTTTTATATTTAAATTATCCAAAAATAATTTTAAAGGCCAATAAAAATATAACCACAATTTATTTGTTTGTTTTTGGCGGTACTGGGGATTGAACTCAGGACCTTACACTTGCCAGGCAAGTGCTTATTCCACTGAGCTATATCCCCAGCATATAACCACAATTTAAAAGATAAAGGAATGAATCAACTTTAATAGCTTATTTAAAGATTAATGTGTGTAAATTTTTGACATATGATGTTATAAACTGGATGTTTATGTCCTCCAGAATTCATGCACTGAAGTATCACCCCCAGTGCATAGTATTAGGAAGTTGTGTCATTAGGATTTAAATGAGTCCCGAGGGTGGAGGCCACAGAATGGGCAAGTTGTTTCCTCTGTCTCTCTTTACACCCTGAAAGATGCGATGAAAAGTCAGTAGTATGGAGGAGGGACCTGACCAGAGCTCAACTACGTGGACACCTTGATCTGCAATCTGTGAAAAATAAATGCTTGTGGTTTAAGCCAACCAACCTATGAGTACAGCAGCCCCAAATAACTTAAGATATGTTAAACCATCAAGCAATGAAGAAGGAATGAAATATTTATAGTCTTTCATAAAGACTGTGAAATAGGAAGAAAATGTTCAAATAGGAAGGGGAACTAGGGAGGGGCTGGAGGATGGGAAAAAAACTGAGAAAATAAGGGGAAAATGGAAGCAAAGTTTCTGTAAATGAGGACTGGAAGAGGGGTTGAAGGGACAGTGGCAGAATGGGAAAAAAAGTTATATCAAGTACACATATAAATTCCCTGTGATGAGTGGGATCAATGAGTATATTTAAAATGCACTAATAAATTTAATTAATAAAAAAATTTCCCTAGAAAATGAAGCACATCTTTGGAAGAATTTTTTTAGGCTCGTCATACCACACACAAATATATCCAAATTTCTACATTTGGTCTTAGCCAAAAGGCCAAGAAGTGATTACATTTTAAATTTCTTTCAGAGATCATTGTTAAATAACTTTGAAATATATAAAATTTTAAAGAAATACCTTAGTTTTTCCCCCTTTCTTGTATTTGTCTTGTTTAGTTTTGGTTTTGGAGTTAGCATATTGCTATGTTGACCAGGTTGGTCTCAAACTCAATATTTTCCAGCCTCAGCCTCCCAAGTACTGGGATTACAGGCATGTGCCTTCATGCTTATCTAAGAAATATCTCATTTCCAAAGGAAGAAATACTTTCTAATCCTTAAGTAATTGAACAACAAAGGAAAATGTCAATAGCTTTATCTTTATCTTTAAATAGTGTTATGTGTAGATTTTTTATCAAAAATATCAAGTTAGAAGCTATAGTACAAATTAGAAAAACATGACAGAATTTTATAAAATGAGAATTCTCAGTAAATAATGAACTCATACAAATTGAACAGGAAAGCATTGTCTATAGTTTAACATTGATGAGAGAAATGAATATGGGCAGCCAGTTCATGAAACAAGAACTTCATGTGTCTGATAAACATGAGCAAAATGACTCAACCCCATGAGTCATTCAAAAATGCAAATTGAAACAAAAATAAAACTTCATTTTCACATACCTGAATAGTAAACATATTTTAAAGTGTTAATTATTTAGGTAATGGGACAGGTAAACATACATTTTCCTACAGTGTTTGCAGGCATATAAAGTAATACAACTTTGCGGAAGCAATTTCTCAGTTTTAAAAGCTTTATACTGTTGCTCAAAAGGAATGACTAAATCTAGTGCTCTATCATAAAGAAATGGGCCCACAGTGGTCAAAAATGTATATACCAAGATGATCCAGGTAGTACTATTTATCACAGGAGAGTGGTCCAGTTATGAAGAAATGGCTAAGTAAATCATGACATCTGCATAAGGGAATAGTGGGAATTATTTTAAAATTAAAGGATGGGGCATCGTTCAATGCTACAGGGCTTGCCTAACATGTATGAGGCCCTGGGTTTGATCCTCTGTACTGAAAAATTTAAGAAGTAATCACAGATATACATCTTTTGCAGAGGCAATCCCAATACACTGTTTTGTATACATAAATAGAAATAAAGAGGCGGGAATACCTCAGTGATGAAGTGCTCACCTCGCATGCACAAGACCCTAGAAAAATATGACTTCAAATGTTATAAAAATGACTGCATCAAAAATATTAATGGTATTCATCTCTTGGTTGGCAGGACTAAGGTTAGGATGAAGATTCTTCTCCACTGAAAAAAGCAAAGGAGAATATAAAAAGGGTTCATTTGATATAGTGTGAAAGAGGCCAGCTCATTCTGTCTCCTCACTCTGGTATCAATGAGGGTCGCCTTCATTCCATCTAACAAGGCTTAGTCCTGCAATCCCATTCTAGTTAGCGGGAAAAGAAGGAAGGAAGGAAGGAACAGAGGGAGGGAGAAAGGGAGGGAGGGAGAGAAGAAAAGACAAGCACAATCTTTCCTTTAAGGACACAACTCCAAAATCCCACGCATCACATTCACTTGTATCCCATTAGCCAGAGCTTAATCACACACATACACCTAGGTGTGAGTAAGGCTGGAAAATTAGAGTAATTACAAATGAGTAATTTGAGACTAAAAATTCCATTACTATGAAAAAGGAATAGTGGAGCTTTAGGATACAATTTCTACCATAGTTCACCTCTTCAGACACTCAGATTTATGCACATCTTTATGAACGGAGCAGGTATTTTCCCATTTCCCAAAAGAGGCAGTAAAAACATTTCATTGAATTGTTGAAGTTATCTTTATAATCAGGAATTCTGGGAGATGCTCAGTCCTCTCGTTATGGTTTGTGTCTGCATGTCCTCTGAAAGCCTCATGCAATCATGGTGTGGGCTTCTAGAATTTATGATTGATCCATGGTCCCATGCCAGGGTTATGGGTGTGAGAGCTACACCTGCCTGGGGCGGATAGTTTGCAGGCAACGTAAAGGAGGGAAAGACCCTTGTTCTCTGCCACTCCCCCCTTTTTGCTCTTGCTGCTTTCACTGTTTTTTGCTGCCATGAACTACTGCCCTCTGCCAAGTGCCATTCTACCTTGAAGCCAGCCAAGGGTGGACTGAAGCCTCCACAAACTGTGAGCTAAATAAACCTTTCCTTCCTTAATTTTGGGCATTGAGTATTTTGTCTCAGCAAGGAGAGAAAAGTAACCAAGACTTCTCTCCATCAGATTGAGATATGGTTCACCTTGGTCTGACAACTTTAAACACAAGATATTTTACCTCTTCCGCCCAACAAATGCAATCGTGAGATAGAAACAGGCTTAAATATGTTGAACGTTTTCATTTATTTATATAATCACTGCAGTGAAAACAAAATGGGTAGATATAAGCTTAGGAAACCATGCACACAATATGCATGCTGAAAATTACAAAATGTTGACAGAAATCAAAAGGTATTTAAATATACGAAGAGACAGACTGTGTATAGTTTGAAAGCATCAACATAATAAAAATGTCCATTCTTCCCAAATTGATCTACAGTTTTAATGTAATTCCTATCAAAATCCCAACAAGGGGATTTTTGTCTGTTCTTGTAGATATAGATAAGCTTATTGTAAAATTTATGTGAAAAGGCGCAAGTTCGAGAATAGTCAATATATTTCTGAAAATAAGACTAAAATGGAAATAATCACTCAGTTTGATATTAATGAATACAGCCACCATAACCAAGATAGAGTATTGGTGGAGGGATAGATACATAGAATGATAGAATAAAGAACTGAGAAATACACCAATACAAATATGCTCAACGGACTTGGAATAAAGACATAAAAACAGCTCGATAGAGGGAAAATGGCCTTTTCAACATATAGTGTGGAGAAATCCTTAGACAAGAAAAAAAAAATTTCTCAATTTATTCTAACCCACACATCTTACACAAAAACTAAGTCAAAATAGACTTAATTGCAAAATGTAAAACTATTAAACTTCAGAAAAAACTGGGAGAAAACATTTGCAAAACAGAAATCTTTCAAAGGACTAGTATCTAAAATACATACTAGGGTCTTAAAACTCAACAGTAAAAATTCACACAATCCCATCACAAAATGGGCAAAAGATGGAAACAAATATATATTAATAAAAAGAGTATACAAATGGCAAATAATCATATGAAGAGAAGTTCAACATCTTCCATTTATGAAGGAAGTTATACCTTTTTGAAGGTAATAGTTACACAGGTCTATCCATGTGCTGAATGTCCTTGAACTGAGCACCTAGATCTGTATATACTTACAGCATGTTTATTATAAAGCCACTTTTAAAAATGTGATTGTTTCCAGACTGGTAACAGCAACCACAATTCCAGGTACTTGGGAGGCCAAGACAGGAGTGTTACAAGTTCAAGCCCAGGTTAGGCAACTTAGAAAGACAATGTAAAAAAAAAAAAAAATTAAATAAATTAACAAACAAATAAATAAATACAATGAAAAGGGAATGGGGATTTAATTCTGTGATAGAGAGTCCCTGGGTTAGATAATTCATACTGCACAAAGGAAAAAATGGAGGGAAGGAAGGGAAGAAGGAAGGGAGGAAGGAAGGGAGGAAGGAAGGGAGGAAGGAAGGGAGGAAGGAAGGGAGGAAGGAAGGAGGAAGAGGGAAGAAAGAAAGAAAAGAGGTGACTGGTGGTTATGACGTTAGAGTGAAAGCAATCTCTGTATTTCCCCTTATGTAGGATCATAAAGTAGCCCTAGGATCTCTAGGATCAGTCTATGAATGGAGCAGATACAGGGTTTTTGCCTCCGACATTGGCTACCAGATTTGGATCATCCCATATTCATCTCAGAGCTCTTGAGTTATTTATTCATTCACTTCGTAAATGTTCCTTGGATCCCTACAACATACTAAGCACTATTATAGCTACACTCTTCCTCAGTATTTCAAGCCTGGTAAAACCTAGAGAAAATCTCATCAAGAATAATGCTTTGTCTTTCTTGACTGCATCACCATCCCAAACACAGAAAAGAAGCTGTGAATACAAAAGAAAAGAAATAGAGGCCGCACACAGGCACAAGCCTCACTGACATATGTCATTAAGTACTTTGCCGCCTTTCATAGCTGAGCACATTCTTCTAGTTCTGTGGGCTGTTTAAAAACATAGCAGAGATTTTGCATGGTTCACTCAGACTGGAGAAGAACTTCAAAGATCCAGAGCTTGATGTACAAAGACAAGATAAAGTTTTCAAAAGTGTATTTGCTTTTTCTCCTGTCTCATTCTTGCATTTTTCCCTGTATTATTTTCTTTTGATTTTTGATCCTTCCTAAAAAAAGATTGCTCTCAGCTTCTCTTTTCCTGTCTTATATTGAAAATAATTTAAATATTTTGAAATAAAATTTCTCTAAGTTGTACGTGTCCTTCATAGGGCCTTACTCCTCTACAAAAGGACACGCTATATGGAAATACATTTTCTTAATTAGTGTAACTGTACAGGAAAGGGTTCAACATGAAAAGAAAAAACTACAGTATTTTAAGCATATGATTGCTAAAGAAGAGCATGGCTAAGTGAGATGGTATCTCCTGTCAAGTTTAAAACGAGAAACTGAAAGGCATAGGGCCATTCACATCGTCACAAACAGAAAGTCACGTAGAGAAAACGATACACGCACACAACATGGAAAAGTCCAAGTTTTAAAAGCAGAGGGCATTACTTAACAACAAAGAAGGTGCTGATGAAAGCAGGAGCCTATATTATGAGTAGTTTGTACAGGTAGCTGTGAAGTCTATCCACAAGGTATAATTAAAGTTTCAGAACATTATTATAAGCAGTAGTTTCTTAATACTTGGCTTACTCACATACTGAGGAGATAGGCATTTGCACAGAATATGACTCAGGGTTTTTGCTTTAATGGTCACATGGTAACCATTCTGTTCATTCTCATGAACAAAATCTAGATTGTTCAGCTCTTAGTTTAGTTTAGTAGCCTGGCTTCAGAACAAAGACACACACTTTGTCTTTGTGAAATACAGTTTTTGCACTGAAGAGTTCTCCATGTGATTTCATGGATCATTCTCCCTTCCAGCAGCTTAAGTAACATTTTCCACTGTAACACATCCAACCAGCCTCCCTTGTGAGCAATATATGCTTAATCTTTGTTGTCAATTTCTCATGTGATCAGACATCATTTAACATTGAATTTTAAAAATAAGTTTTTACTCTTAGGATCCATGCCATGATTTCAAAAAGGATAAATCAGCATATTAGTTTTCAAAGAAAAAAATCAAAAGCTTATGTTTTAATATGTAAAATACAATAGAGCTATTCTGAGACCATAATATCGGTATTGACTTATGAGTTAGTTGTTGTAGATAATCAGCCAAAGTGCTTAGAGACCCCCAAATCATTCTATAGAAGGCAAACTGTTGGTTTCTCTAGAATCCACTCGTTCGTGCCCAGCAGGAGACCTTGCCCTAAATAGGGACAGAAAGCTTGCCTTAATAAACTCAATATTTCACATAACCCAAAGAAGGGATTATTTAATTTAACAGGAAACAAATATTACAAGAATACAAGAAAGTAGCACAGCTTCTATACTAATGGTGTGATACTTGTACTACTGAACAGAACTCCAGTCCACAGCAAACAGGGCCAGCCTAAAAGGGCAGTGGCATAATTTTAAAATGAGTATACCATGGAAGATCTGCCTGCATAGGAAGTGTTACCCAGGTAAATGTCATCTGTCCCTGAGGGTTTTTCTTTCTCTTTCTTGTTAGTAAATGCAGTCACTCTAAGAACTAACAACCAGAAGTTGGTCTTCTAGCGTTAGCGTTTTTAAAAAATTCACATATTATCAACAAAGTATATGGGCCTATTGAAGTTGCTGATAGGGTTAATATAAGAAGAAATTAATGAGCTGTAATAAAACCAGGCTACCACTAGTATAGATGTGTTAGTTCAATATTAACCTGTTTTTCCTTATAGTGAGTAAGCTATTTCTTATTGATAATTTTCTACTTTAAAGGTTCATATTCTGTAAAGTTGCAATAGGAGTCAAAAATGTGAATATATAAAGCTTCTGGAAATAAAAACTGCTTCTTTTACAACTATAATTTCAGCAAAATGGCCATATTTTCCCATTACTAGTAGATTAGCATGAAGATTCTACCAGGCAGAAAGCAACAGTGGTAAAATAATAGCACTGCCAGGCAGAGGAGGGGCACAGTGATACATACAAATAAGGTGCTTAAAATCCCCTCCAGAACGTCTTCCTGGTTCAAGGCTAACTGGTTAATTCTAGCACTGCATCCATATATATTGGTCTGTTAAACTATGGTCATGAAAAATGTCTGAGTGTATGCTTCCTTGTTTTCTAAAGGATGAGTCAAGGTTTTTATGTAAGACAGACCAAGGTTCGAATCTTGGTTTGGCACATAATAAGCTGACAAATTTTGTAGCTCAATTTTCCCATTTATAAACAGAGATAGTTAGACCTGCATTGGTGACTTATTGCTGTGGTTTCTGGGATAACCTGAGTTATCCCAGAGTGCTACTGGAGTAACTGAGTAACCCAAGTGCTACTGGAAAGAAAATACTCCACCATTGGTAGTTCCTTATCTCTTTGTTCAGGATAGGATGAAGATTCCTATAACTTTTATTATTGCTCCACAACTTAAAGAATTCTACATACAGTGGACCTTCAGTAGTTCTGAATGACTATATGAGAATATATTAGCAAGGCTATAATTGTATACAGGTTTTAATTACTATTTTCAAGGAAAGTTAATTTCTATGAAATAATTAGAACTATGAATCCACAAAGAGATTAATGATCAAGTTAGGAAGCAGTAGATATTTGTGGCCTATGTTGAAATAACTGTTAATGGATTAAAAATACCTTTGAGTCTTTTAAAACCAAGAGTTCACTCTCTTCCCTTTATATTTAAGTTATATCATGCCCAAACATACAAGCATACGGTAAGACTAGCAATGGAATTCAATATTGATTTTTGCTTCTATGCAGTGTATAAGCAACAAATATTAATAGAGAGCTTTACAATCTTAATATTTTGTCTAATCACATCATTGAAATAAAACCCTTTTCTCTACTTTAAAATGAGTGTAAAAAAAATCACTACTCCCCTTACATTCTTTGTTCCCTGCTATCACATGATGCCATCATAATGTGTTAGCTACCACTTCAAAACAAGAGTGTCAAAGTGCTATCTATATTGGCTTCACTGGGGCCTGCCATGAGATTATTGTTACAATATGAACTATATTTGCATACATTAAGGGGTGGGAAAAGTAGCACCATGCATGCTAAATGGTTGTTTTTCCTAAACTTAAATATCTCAGGTGGCTCCCTTTTATTCCCCAGCCTTCTTAAGGCATTTTTCAACATTAAGAATCTAGGCAATTATTTGTAAAACCTCGAATCAACAATAGCTTTGCTTATTTGTGATAGTCTCTCTCTTTTTTTGGTGTCTATTTTCTTGCTGCAAGACTGCAATGAAAACTGAATCTGTGTAAGTTCATGTTTTCCTGCTCTTTCTCTCACCTGCAATCAGCCTCCCTTGTTGCAAATGGCATGTGTTAATGATCCAAGTCAAAGTATATAAATAAAAATGAAAAGTTTATAATCACATTAATGAAATGAACAAGGGAGATTTTAGGCAGAAAGTCTACAAGGCTTTGAGTAGTAACCCTGTTATCATTAACACTACCTCTTCTACCTCCTAACCTATGTGTCTTGGTTACTTTTCTCCTGTTGCTGAGAAATACCCAACGCCCAAAATGAAGGAAGAAAAGGTTCATTTAGCTTACAATTTGTGGAGGTTTCAGTCCATACTTGGCTGGTTCTGAGGCAGAGTGGCACATGGCAGAGGGCAAACTGTTCAGGGCAGCAGAGCACAGCAAAGCAACCAGCAAAAGGCAGGAATGGCAGCAAGCAGCCTCTTCTTTTCCCTTACATTGTAAACAGGCTACCCCCACCCAGGGGGCATGTACCTCTCACACAATCTCCAAGCCCTCCTCTTCTATAGGCTCAGGATATATACAAAGTAAGCACCTTAGCTTCCTCCTGAGTCACTCAGCTAAACCTCTAGACTCCCCAAGTTGACACAATGACTCAACCATAACAGTATGCATCAATCATAACACTATGCTAGTTTACAACCTGCAGCCGGGTTGATCCAACTACACAAGTGTATAGATGCTGTTAGTGTGAAGTACCACAAAACACTTTATGTAGAAATTGTTATTAATTAAACAGTTCTATTTTAAACCACACCTCTGACTGCAGGATGGCATTTGCCTGAAGGTAGGTCATTGAGAGTTGATGCAAATGAGGAAAGTTCTCCAGAGGTTCAAAAACAATTAACTCAGAAAACTTTGTGGGCGTGGGTCTTTTTCAAAGCAGCAGCACTATTGCTGTCTGGTACGTGGCCTTATCACCAATGTGCTGGGCTAAACCTCCAGAATGTGTCAGGGTAGAGGTGATTCAGACCACTGCATGGTGCCTTCCGCCGATTCAGGGTTCCATCACTGTAAATCAAGAGGATGAAAAAAGAGTTAAAATATGTTATATATACACATCAACTCCCCACAGGAATGTAATCATTATGTACTGCAGACATGGATTAATAAATTTAAAAAGAAAGAAAATAAGTATTACCATGAGAGATGCAGGATATAATCTAACATGTGTAGTTATATCACTAGTCGCTATTCAACCTTGCAGAACATTCACTAGGAAATGTCCAATACAAATCACACTGCAGGAGATATTACCTCTGACTTACCTTTTCTTATGGGGACTTTACAATCATGAAGAAGATAGACCTAACTGAATGTCTGAGCCTCTGGAGACCCTGTGCATAGAGAACTTGCTCTGCTTTCTAGCTCCTAAGACAGATTCCTTTTGCTCACAAACTAACTTGAAACTGAAGGTTTAAAACAAAGGAAACCCTGGTTTGGAGATTTCTTAGTTGGCTCTAGATATTCTCAAAGTTGGCTGAACATCTGGAATCATTTGGAGCATTTTCAAAAATCATGAAACCTTGGTTTCCACCTGCAGAGATTTTGGGTTCCTTATTATAGGATGCAGCATGGGAAGACTTATTGGATGATTCAATATTACAGAAAAGGTCAGGTACCACTGCCCTGAACCAGTGGTTCTCAAAATGTAATGAGCCTATGAGTCACACTGGGGGTTGTCAAGGATTCAGAAGGTCTTAGAAGAGGTTCCTAGCTATGCTCATGCTATGAATTTGCAGACCCAGCTTTGAGTAGTAAGGCTTTAGATCAAATGACAATTCAGACCATGAGATATTAAGTGCCTTTTGTCAATGCCCTGAATTTCTATCTCTAACAGCAGTAGAAATCTTTCAGGTGAATGTATAATGATGTATGCAAATAGTATATATTTACATTTCACATGAAGTTAAGAAAAGATATTAGATTATAACTGGTAGCCACTAAATCTGGCACTGGGGTATAATCTCACCCTAAATATTAATTCTATTCCATAGACAATTTAACATACAAAAGGATTTATTTTGATATCAGCTAGAGGTTTATTTTCATAGAGCTATTATTTCAAAAGATTATGTTGAATCTCATGATAATGTTACTGAGAGTAGTCATAAATATAATGCTGTTAATTGGTGGCAGCATATCCATTATAGGAATTTCTGAATTCTTATTATTGTGCTAATAGAAGTATGCATTACTTTATCCCCAAATCATAAGATGAGAAGCAGGTTTTTGGATGATATGTGCCAATCAAGCTATAACAACCTCTCTTACAATAATAATAAAGATACCATATTTTATATGTATCCAAATATATAAAGTGGTTTTTGAAACAAAAAATTCACACCACTATTAAGATCTAAAAATAAGTCTATGCTGGTAATTGGGGAGATTTTTCTACTTACTGAAAAGCAAAGAGGTTAGATTTAGAACGATAGAAAGGTAACATTTTTCATTTCAATAATGATGGCTTATTATAGGCCATGCATTATTTTGAACACTATATATGAATAGTCTATATTAATATATATAGTACTTATATATTATAAATAAATGGGTAGTATTTATGTATAAATATTATATAAATATAACATGATTTAACTCCACAGCAATCTATTAGATAGGTACCTTTACTATGCCCCTTTTATATCTGAAAAGCTATGACATAGAGAGGTTAAGTAACTTATGAAAGATGAAAGAGCCAAAATATGTTGGAGCCAGGATTCATATTTTCAAAATTCAGACCTTTTTTTTACCCACTTCATGTCTTTCAAAGATAACAAATCCTTTTATCTGGAAAAAAAAAAAAAAAGACCGCACGTTACTCTGATCACTCTGTTATTCTCTGCTTCTTTCTCAATAAATCATTTCTGTAATTTCCAGAGTTGCAAGTGCTCATCTCTTCATGTACAAGTAATATATTTCTGAGACAAACAAATGGTTTTTCTGCTTCCCCACCTTTGGTTTTTCTACTTCCTTTAGGAATTTTCTATTTCAAGTGGGTAGGAACGAGGGAGGAATTGGTTGGCCAGAGGATTTCTACAACAGTCACTGTCAGTGGTCCCCAGGTAGACAAGGTGGGAGGAGGGGCAGTGCTAGCTCTGAAAAGTAACAGACCTGAAGAGTTGTTCTGAGGGGCTCCTGATGCAAGTGAAACTCTCAGTTCAGCCACAGGGAGGAAACAGTGGAAGCCTCTGATCATTTGGAGTCTTAGCTTTCTCTGGAGCTTCTGGAGAATGCAGAGATTTTTAGCAAAATGTGGAGCTTCTAGCAGTTAAAATCTAGATTGATTTTTCTTGTCTCTTTGTGCAGCTGAAGAGTCCAAAAGCAGCAGAGAGAGACTCCACCTTAGTGACTGCTGCCAAAAGGAGTCCCAGGAACAAGCCCAGAAAACTTCAAACAGTTTGAAGTTCCAACTTAGTGTCTGGGTGCTGGCAGTTACAGAGTGACAAACTGGTGGTGGTCTCCATCAGCAGTCAGCCATTGCTGATAATACAAGCATGTTGTAACCTAAAAATAAAAAGTAACCACATGAGAAGTTAGAATATAATAATAGAAATAATACTAAACAGTAAAACAATAGACCCTTGATAATTAAAGATAGCAATAAGACAGAGGTTCACTCTCATTTCTATTTTTAAGAATGGTCTGGAAATCTGAACCAATACAAAAAGGCAAGAATAAGAGACAAGTTGTGTATATGAATTGCAAAGGAAAGGAATAAGAACAGAGGAAATGGTCCTTATTGAAAGATGACAAGATGATCAGGAAAAAATATTTCAAAGAACGATATTGAAATATTGCCATTTCAGTAAATTAATATTTAACTACATAAAAATTTATGATACATTTGATGCTGCAAATTATAAAGTTAAATGATAATTTAGAGGACACACTACATAAGGACAGAAAAAGTGTTATAAGACTTACTATATAAAAAGATTTTACAATTCAAAAGCAAACAAAAGTATCTTGGTAGCAGGCACCATAAATGCATACAACATAATGGGAGCATATCAGAGTTTTCTAAATAGAAATAAAAATGTAAATTTTAAAGTGTGATGCATCAATATCAATTTGATAAAAATATTTTAAGAGATAACATTTGTCAAAACCATAGAACATACAGTACCAAGCATGAACCATAATACAAGCCATGGACTTAGATGATAAGGAGGTATTAATGTAGTTTTATAATCGCAGAAACCATGCCACTGTGGTGTGTGATTCCAATGGTAGAAAACATTGCACATGGGTGCAGACAGGGAGCACACTTTCTGCACTTTCCGCTCAGTTGGCTATGAACCTAAAGTTGCTCTAAAAACAAAGCTTATCAATAAAAAATTGATAAAAGATATACTGCTATTTAAAAGTGATTAGACATCAAGAATTTTGCAGATATCAATATAGTTTGCTTCTAGTAATGAATCCTAAATAATAAGAATGAAGCAAAAACACGTTTAAAGGTGTTTGGTACCACATTATAATGGTAAAATATAAATAACAAAGAAAACAAATCAAAACTAATATTCTTTTTAAATTCCTTTTCTTATTTTAAAGAGAAAAAAGCAAAAGCAAATTTACAAATAAAAAGACATAAACAAAGCAACACAAGAACAATAAAAATGATACAGAATTTTAAACAAGGTAGTAGGAAATTAACAATGGTTGTTGTACTGCATATTGTTATCTTCAAATTGGTTACTGAGATAACCAGATAGAGGCATGCAAGATTGATCAAATAATTAAACATCAACTGCTCCTTTCAATAAACCCATAGAAATTAGTAGCACAATTATCTTAGCTATCGTATATACATGTAGGTACATAATTTTTCCCTTCCTTCTTTCTTTTCTCTTTTCCTCATACTAGTTGTTTTCCTTTTGAGTAGTTTCTTTCCTTTTCACCATATCTATTGTAACTTTCAGAGTTTATCTACTCTTTCAGGTTCTTACACTAGGGAGACAATACAATGTTTACACATGTGAATCTGATTTATTTCACTTATGAGTATGGTCTCTAGTTGCATCCATTTACCTGTAAAAGGCTTGAGTTTGTCTTTCTTTTTAGCTGAGTAATATTCAATTATATAAAAACACCACACCTTTTTTATCCGCTCCTCAGTTCATGGGCATTTGGTTGTTTCCAAGATTTAGCTATCACAAATTGCGCTGCTACAATCATGGGCACACATATGTCACTGTGATATGTTTTCAGTTCTTCTGAAAAAACGCACAAAAGGGAAATAGCTAGGTTAAATGGGACCTCTACTCCTAGTTTCCTGAGAAATCTCCATACTGATTTCCACAGTAGTTCTACCAGTCTACACTCCCACCAAGAGCACAGAAGGGTTCTTTTTCCCCACAACCCCTCCAGCAGTTGTTATTGGTTGATTTTTGATGATAGTCATTCTTTCTGGGGTGAGATACAATCTGTGTTGCTTTAACTTGCATTTGTTGAATGACTAATGACTTTGAACATTTTTTCATGTATTTATTTGCCATTTGTACTTCTTCATCTGAGAAGTGTGTATTGATCTCAATGCTCATTTTTGTATGGGTCTTTGAATTTGGGGTCCTGACTTTTTAAATTCTTTATATGTTCTAGACAGAAGTTATTTGTCTGAGGGACAGTTGGTTAAAATTTTTTCCCAGTTTGTCGATTTTCTTTTTACTCCATTGGTGATTTCTTTTGACATGCAAAATTTTTCAATACGATGAGATCCCAGTTGTTGATTCTTTAAAGTATTTCCTGGGCAGTTTGTTTTTTGTTCACAAACTCTCTGCCTAACCCTATGTCTTCAAGATTTTTACCTACTTTCTCATCCAGTATATTTAGTGTTTCTATGTTAATGTTTAGATTTCTAATCCATTTTGTCTCTAGTTTAGTGCATGGAGATAGACATGGATCTAGTTTTAGTCTTTGGCATATGGAAAGCCAGTTTTTCTAGCACCATTTATTAAAGAGGTTCTTCCAGTGAACATGTTTGGCCCCTTTGTCAAAGATAAATTGGCTGAATATCTTTGTGTTTGTGGCTATACCTTCCAGTCTATTCCACTGATCCTCAGGTCTGTTATTTTCCCAACATCAGGCTGAGTTTATCACAGTAGCTTTGTAGTATAATTTCAAGACAAGGATTGTGATGTCTCCTTTCTTGCCTGTGTTGCCCAGGATTGCTTTTGCTATTCTGGGTCTTTTCTGGTTGCAGATGAATTTTAGGAATGTTTTCCCTATATTTGTGAGGTATGCTAGTGGTATTTTGATTGGGATTGCACTGAAGCTGTGTAACAGTTTTGAGTGTATGGTCATTTGCACAATGTTGGTTCTTACCTATGAGCAAGGAATATCTTTTCATTTCTGAAATCCTCTTCAATCTCTTTTTTTCAGAGTACTGTAATTTTCACTGTATAGATCTTTTACTTCTTTTGTTAGATTGATTCCTAGATATTTCAATTTTTTGGATGCTATTGTGAAAGTATGGTTTTCCTGATTTCTCTCTCAGTGTGTTTGTTGTTTATGTACAGTAATTCTATTTATTTTTGATTGTTGACTTTGTATCCAGCTATGCTATTGAATTTGTTGATTAATTGTAGGAGTCTTTTGGTGGAATTTTTTGGGGTCTTCCATGTAGAGTATCATGTCATCTGCAAATAACATTAATTTCACTTCTTTCTGTCCTATCCTTATTCCTTCTATTTCTCTCTCTTGGCCATTTGCTCTGGCTAACGTTTCCAGTACTATGCTGAATAGGAGTGGTGACACTGGACATCCTTATCTTGTTCCTGATTTTAAAGTGAAAGCTTTTAGTTTCTGTCCATTTAGTATGATGTTGGCCGTTGGTTTGTCATGGATGATTTTAATCAGACTGAGTTAAAGACCATCTATTCTGATTTTCTATAGGGGTTTTATCATGAATGTGTATTGGAGTTTGTCAAAAGCTTTTTCTACATCTATTGAGATGATCATATGGTTTTTGTCTTTGGTGTGTTGATATGGTGTATTGCATTTATTGATTTGTGTACCATCTCTGCATCTCTGGGATGAATCCTGCTTACTCATGGTGTATAATCTTCTTCAAATTTGCTGCATTCTGCTTGCTAGTATTTTATTGAGTATTTTTACATTTACGTTTTTTAGTGAAATTGGCCTGTAGTTCTCTTTTTTGGTTGGGTCTTTCTCTGGTTTTGATATAATACCAGTATAATACTGGCTTCCAGAAATTAATTAGGGAGAATTGCTTCCTTTTCCATTTCACTAAAGACTTTGAGGAGTATTGGCATTAAATCTTCATTAAATTTGTTGTAGAATTCAGCTGTGAATTCATCAGGATTTGAGCTTCTTTTGTTGCTAAGTTTTTAATCATGTTTTCAATTTCATTAATTGATATTGAGTTATTGAGGATTTTTATATTTTCTTGCTTCAGCTTTGGTAATTCATACATAACTAGAAATCTGTCCCTTTCTTTTATGTTTTCCATCCTAGGAGAGTAAAGATTTTCAAAGTAGGTATTGATGATCTTCTGAATTTCTATAAGATCTATAGTGATTTCACTCTTTTCATTCCTTCTTGCATGAATTTGAGATTTTTATTTCCTGTTTTTGATAATGTTGGCAAGAGAATAATCAATTTTTATTCTTTCAAAGAATCAACTCTTTGATTCTTTAACTCTTTACAGTGTTTTCTTCATCTCAATTGTGTTAATTTCTGCCCTGATGTTTATAATCTCCTCCCTTTAGGCTTTGGGTTTTAGGCTCTTCTCTTTCTAGAAGTTTAAGGTAGGCTATTTACTCATGCTCAATTTTTTTCCTGATGTGTGAGTTCACTGCTATAAATTTCTTTCTGAAAGATGCTTTCATTGCATCCCAGGAATTCTGGTAAGTTGTATTTACACTTTTGTTTGATTGTAGGTATTGTTTAATTTCTTCTTTAATTTCACCTGTGACCTACTGTTTGTTCAGGAGGCTGTTTTCTCATTTCCTTGTGTTTATGGAGTTTTTGTGGTTACTTTTGCCATTAATTTTCAATTTTGTTATACTATGGTCAGATAAAATGCACAAGGTAATTTCTTGCTTTGCATTTAGTTAAGCATGTGGTCTATTTTAGAGAACATCCCATGTGCCTCTGAGAAGAATGTGTATTCTGATGTTGTGGGTGGAACACTCTGTAAATGTCTACTAAGTACATTTGTTCACAAGCTTGGTTCAGTTCTGTTATTTCTTTTGTAATTTTTTGTCTAGTTGATCTCTTTGTGTCAATGGAATGTTAAGATCTCCATTACAATTGTGTTAGTAGTTATTTGGTTTTTCATGTCTATTAAGGATTTTCTTATACAGTTGTGTGCTCCTATATTTGGTGCATACATATTTATGACTTTTATCTCTTCCTCTTGCAATTTTATCCTAACAAGTATGTAGTGATCTTCTTTATCTCATTTCATCATTCTTGGTTTAAAGTTCACATTGTCTGCAAACAGAATAGCTACGCCTCCTTTTTCCTGCATTCTTGTTACATGGAGACTTGTTTTCCATCCTTTGATTTTTAATCTATTAATTTCTTTTTGAGTTAAATGTGTTTCTTGTATACAACATATTGTTAGATTTTATTTCTTGCTTTACTCTACCAGTCTGCTTCTTTTGATTGGTAAATTGAGTCCATTTACATTAGTGGTTATAACTGATATGTATTGGCTTACCTTTGTCATGTTATTTTCCTGCTGTTGATTCCCCACTTTTTCCCTCTGTTTAATCGCTTGCTCTTTTGGTGGTTCCTTTCTATTGATGTTCTTGAAATTGTGGTCATTTTTATCTCTTTCTAGAATACCTTTTAGTACTCTTGGTAGGGTTGGTTTGGTGCTCAAGAATTTCTTCAGTTGTTTTCTTCTGTGGAAATATTTCATTTCTCCATTTATTTCAAAGGATGGTTTGCAGAGTATGTCAATCTGGATTGGAAGCTATTTTCCTCCATGACTTGAAATACTTCACTCCAAGCTCTTCTTGGCTTGACTGTATTGAGAAATCTGCCATAATTCTGATGGGCTTTCCTTTATAGGTGATCTGTTTCTTTTCTCTAATAGCTTTTAATATTCTGCTCTTTTGCTGAATTTCTGGGATCTTGATTATTATATTGTAGATTTATTTTGGTTCTGTCTAATTGGAGTTCCATATGCCTCAGTTACCTGTACATCAGATTCTTTTTCCATGCTTGAGAAATTTTCGGCTATTACTTCTGCAAATAGTCTTTTTATGTCATTTGTGTTGACTCCTGCTGTTTTGTTGACACCTATCAGTCTTACATTGTGTTTCTCTGCAGCATTTTATAGCTGTTGAATTATTTCCTGGTTCCTTGTTATTTTAAAGAGATCTATCCTTTCATGATCATTAGCTGTGTTGCTGTCTTCAAAGTCTGAAAGTCTGTCTTCAGATTCCTTTAAGTGGTTTTTCCAGCTTTTGATGAAATTTTTAATTTCTTGGGTATCACTTTGAATCTGTTTCATACCTTCTAATTCTTTCCTATATTGATCAAAGTTTCCTTGGTATTTTTATCTATGACTTCTTTAGATGTGCTGATCCCCAGGTATGTTCATACTGTTGGTCTGAAGGACACACTTTGAGTAATATGGTAGGAATCTTACTCATCAATTGCTTTCTTCCTGAACTTAGGGGGGAAATATTTAGACTTTTCCCATCAAGTAAGGTCTTATAAATTGCCTTATTCATAGACTGCTGAGAAATTTTATCATGAGGGGGTGTTTGATTTCATTAACAAGTTCTTCACAAATTGGTGTAAAAATACTTCAAAATGCAGAATATTAGGCCATTATCTCAACAATGAAACAAGTATCTGTGCTTTAATAATCGCCCAGGTGGTCCATATACACAATGCAATTGAAGAAGTCCTTCTGAAGATGATCAAAACAAGACTTGGAACTAGATAGCTTTGGGTCTCAATCTTATCTATATAAGATAGCTACAGTGTAGCTTTGAACAAATCATCTTTGTCAGATTCCTCATGTACAATATTGAGAAAATACTATTTCCATTGTCAGGTTGCTGTCATGCTTGATATAAAGTACCTGGTAAAACCATGCTCCAAAATTTCCAAGAATACTAAGACATATGTACTATCTTCATAATAGCCATAGTTTGCTAGTAGATAACTAGGTAAGTATAAATGCACAGTGAAAAGCTAGCAGTTCTAAAACTACTCTTAGAGTAAAGGTGAACACAAGAACTCAGGTTTACTGAGTATCAGACTTTTATACACTGTGTTTGACTTTGCTGGGCCCATATCATAAAACATATTCACCTCCACTCCCAAGCCATTTTCTGAATTGCTGAGTTATACATTACTTGTTATAATATCACAGTCATAGGTAGATTAATATTATTTATGTGTCTATAGACACAGTATGGTTGTCATTTCTAAAGGCCAAATTGACAACTCCTTCTCCAATCTTCCATATTTGTCTTCCCAAACTAAAAAAGAAAGTTCTTTATTTCAATCTTGTAGACAGCTCTAAGAAAGAAATTTTAAAAATAGTTTATCAGAGTGAAAAATGCAAGGTGGCAAGTGGAAGAGACCTGTTCTGGAACTCAGCTTTAGCTCTAAATAGCAACGAGGGGATCAGAAAAATGAATTCCATCATTCAGATTGGTCAACAGCAAAGAATTAATGAAGCTAAGGAGTCAAAATGGGGCTTCTTACTCTTAATTCCAATATTTCAGAAGCCTCATAGTCATCATGTGCTCTTTATGTCTGATTTATTACCTTCCTGTTCCTATTTTAGCCAATGTCCTCTTTTTGTCCTTAATGAGGATGTAGAACATTTGGTCACCAGTCATACTCTCCTGTCCTTATTCTATCATCCCTCACCTTTTTCTTCATCAGCTTTTATAAATATTTCTTATGAAAAAATTCTTTTTCCTGTTATCTTTTACTCAAAGAAGATATCAAACTTATTTCTTTCTCTTATTTTCCTTAAATCCTTCTTATCCCTTGTTGAGGCATTACTGAGCTTTAAAAATGTGTTTCTAGAAATAACTGTACATAGGTCTCATCTGCCAATCTAGCCCAAAATCCATCCTCACAGCTAAGGACATTTGCTTCCTGTAGAACCTGATACCAGATTCTAACTAATGCCAACAGGTATCAAGGTCTTGTGTCCCCATTCAGTATTGCTCTACTGCCGCACTCCAATCCTGTACCCAGATCCATCAGATATAATCACAGCTGCAGGTGAAAAATAAAGACCTTGCAATGAGTTTTCATAAAACTGTACTTATTTCCACTAAAGCCAGTTGCCTTATATTCTGACATATCTTTCTTACTTTTTCTCTTTTAGAAGTGACCTTGCTTTTGTTGGGACAGTATATTAATATTGTCCTTCATGAGATGGCCTTTCTTTGCAAAACTGAAGTGGTAGCAATCCTGAATCAATGTGTTCATCTATAACTATTACTATTTCTTTTTTACTGCCCTGTGAAATCTCAAAGTCAGGGTGTGAAGGGTAAGAGCATTCAACTTGGCCTCCTCTGTGGTGAAAGCTGGATTTACATTCTCATTCTGCTACACTGTTTTTTGGTGAAGGAAACAGACAAGTTGCTAAAGCTCTCCAAGCTTTTTATTCATATTACAATGACTACAACAGCGCCTGTACATGTGAGATTGGTTAAATAATATGTAAAAAGTACAAACCCAGCACCTGACACAGAACAATTCATAAAGGATTATGATTATTGTGGTATTTCTTTGTGTGTTAATTGGTTAAACAGTTAAAGTAAGCTCTCCAAGAATGCAAGAGCTCCAAGAGCTCACCTTTGATTGCAGGGCAGCCCTGCCCGTCATGGCTTAATTATGCAAGCAGAACCAGTATATCAGTCACATTTTTCGTTTCTTTTATTCAAAGAAATTTTAAAATCCTAAGGTTGTTGAAGACCAGGGAAGAGACCCATCCTCCTGGGGTTAGCTAATTCCTACCAACAGCCCACAACTACCTACCAGTGCACCTTTCATATTCACACCAGTCAGCCCAAAGGGCATATCCCTGGCCACTACCTTTAGCAAATTCTCACGCACCAAACTAATATTTCCCCTGTCCTAGAAAACTTATAGCCCAGAGCCCATAAAAATTGTTCAAACTAAGGATCCTAAAATTTCTACCCTATCCTGCTGTGTCTTTCTCACAGAAAACACAACAAAAGCCTATGACTATGTTTCACCTCTCTTCTGTCTCCAAACTAACCCAGCTGTTATTATCAGTGTGCAAATATATTCACTAAGGAAAAACTTTCCCTTCCACTCTGAATCCACTTGGTACTAGTCAAAACTATAATAGTTTCCCACTCACACCACTTACTTGTAGAGAATATATCTCAGGTCCCAGTGGATGCCTGAAACTAAGGATGCCAAAACTTACAGATAAACAATGGCTTTCCCTATGTACACATGCCTATGTAAAGTTTAGTTCATAAATTAGGCATGGGAAGAGATAACAATTACAGTAAAATAGAATAATAATATACTGTAATGAAAGTTATATGAACATAGTCTCTCTCTCTCTTTCTATCTCTCTCTCTCCTCTTTTTCTTTCTCTATCTCTCATTAAGACAAATCCTGAGATTTCCAGACTGAGTTTGACAACTGGTAAATGAAACTACAGAAAACAAAATCATGGGTAAGAGAATATACTATTTCCAGAATGCCTGAAGAATTGATTGACTTAGGATAACTTCCAGGATTCACTATCTTCCTTGTAAAAAGTTAAGGTAGATTTAGATTCACTTGTTTCCCCCTGAATTACCATGAGAATCAGCATCGACTTAGAGAATTTTTTAAACCAGGATCCAATGATATCACAACAGTTCCTTCATTTTCTCGGAGTTAATGACAGTGCAGAACAAGCAGCATGCTGAGAATTAAGAAGCAGCCTGGCCACTCTTTAACCCATTTCCTGGAAAGAAGCTCATTTCTTATTAATTTACTTTCTGTATTTGGATGATGTTGAAGTTCCCTTTCAGTTCTTACTTAATATGACTTTCCTTTTCTCTCTACTTTTGACAAAGTTTGCTGAGGTGACAATGTCATAGGCAGCTGAGTTAGAAATATTATAGGCAGTCAGACAGGGCCAGGCAGTCGAAGGAGCCAACATGAAAGACAAGCTAGAATACATATCTGCTGTGGGCCAGAACTCAAGACAAAAGATTAAACAAACATACCCACATATCTCTGCAGGGAGGGACATCAGGGACTGATATTCTAAATAGGTAGTGATCACACTTTGAATAGTCCCTGACCCAGCCCCTTACAGGAAAAGCCCCTGTTCTGTATTCATGCCCTTTGCTACATGACTTGCTCTTCCATTTGATCCCAGTTTAATCAATTTTCCCTGAATAATTCTTATTGGCTGACCATGGTTTTATTCATTTTTCCCTACCTTGGACCCACCCCACATCATGGTTTTGCTGTATAAAAGTCCCTAGAAAAGACATTGTCCTGGGTAAGCCACTGGGCCCCCCATCTGTCTCTGTCTTGGACAGAAGCTTTCATTCCCTCAATAAATACGTTCTGCTCCTAACCTCCATTGTTCCTAAAATTCATTCTTTGACTTTAGAGAACACAAACTTGTCCCAGATATCATTCCAGTTGGGAGTTGTTTTTTTTTTTTTCTTTATCAACATTATGAGGGATGAATAGTTATTGGCAAAAGATGAGACTGAGCAAAATATGTATATTTGTTCCATACAGGAAATAACCCTCTGAAGTTCAAAACCTTGGGAGTTTTGTTTCTTTCTACCTCACTGACTTTCCCAGAAAAAGCCTTCTTGGCCAAACAAAAGTTCTTTACATTGATATAAGAAATCGCTCACCCTCCAAAGCCTTATACTCACTTTCCACAGCTACTGTGGATGGTAAAATGGAGCACAGAATTTTAGAGATTCTGAATTCCTCACTTTCTTGTTTCACTCTGAACACTGACCAGAATAACCTGCTGAGAGACCCCAATAAAAAAGACTGCTGTTACCAACACTTTGCCTTTCCCTTCATTTATAATTGAGGCTGAGCTTGTCAATAAAGATTTCCAAAACCAATCACCACAAAACTCTCAGAGAGGTATTTATATTCTTCCCTCCTCCCCTATGAAAAGCAAGACTATCTTTGTTACCTTTTTTAAAAAATGGCATAGCAAGAAACTGCAAGCAAACCTTAGCTTCCTGATACAGCTTTAAAAGGTACCTGCTGTAACAAAACATATCATGGACAACGAGGATGTCATATCATCCCGCTTCTTCCTCCTGCCTCAGCTCTAGTGCTCTAAAGGAACTTCTAAAATATGGTCCTCGGGTCTTTTTGCCCCCTGCTTATCCTGCTGCGGCTATTCTTTTGTGCATCCTGTGACTTCTTTCTATCTTTTCTTTCTTTCTTGTAGCAAGTGATCAGGCAAATTACTGGCCCAGTCTATAGACTGGCCCAGGCTTTTCAATTGTTCTTATTGTAGTCTTATAATTATATTCACATTTATGAAAGTAATTCTTTATAGACTTATGAAATATAAAGTAAAACCGCAACACTTACAAGCTCGTTCCCCTTCTTCATCTTGTTGGTCACAGTCAGCCACTACCTGCACAATCACCAGATGTGGAAAGTGGCTCTTTGCCTTATTTGTAATGTTTATTTTACCTTGAAACATATGCAAATAAATATTAATTGTACCCAGACTACATAGATCATTTTTTAATTAACAGAGTTCACTGTGCTTAGCGAATATGGTGATTAAATAGGACAACAAAATAGCTAATCCATCATAAAATTTACAAGTTCCTCATCTCAAAAAATTTCAACATAATATGCTTTTCCTCATTTGAACAATTCAGCCCTGCAGTAAAAGACAGAAAGGCAACTAATGTGAGCTAAAGCCTCGTCCTTGCATTAGCATCAGTCAAGTAGAAGAAACAACATAACCTATTTTTAATTACATTCAAGGTGTTCCTTCTATTAATCTGAAAATTAACCATGCAAAAATGAATTCCATTCATGAAATACTACTTTCTGCATGTTAGGAAAAGAAATACAACCACCCCGGATATAAAGGAAGATATGGGAAGCCTTTCATACACACTCTGGCCTGGTGGTTTCCCAGGAAACCAAAACTCTGCAGCTTACCAAACTAAAATGCAGATGTGGGCATTTCAAATAACTAAATCCAATTTTAATTCCTAATGAGGTCAATTCATTTTCTGATTTTATGCAGAATACCGTGTTCCTCTAAATTGAAATTAAAATCTGATCTCCTAAGCATAAGTATTGGTGCTGTTTGAAGATTAACATTGATTCTATCAAATTTGATTTTTCAACCCATATAATATATGATCTCCATAGACTGGTAACTAGTGAACCACCAGGTAACCTTGTTCTTTGATGTCTCTCCAGGGGCTCTGCTGAATCATTGCCTTCCAAGTTGTGTGCCAACTCTGGAACAAACACAAACATATATTTCCTTTCCAAACGCACCACTTCTGCCAGGAAACTAACAGATGCACCAGCAAATGTTGCAAGTCTGCCTATTGAATGTGGCGCTCATTGAATTTCTATTGCATTTCTCCAGCACAAGTGCATTTGGAGCAAAGAAAGAAATTAAAATGAAGTCAGGTGTCATTCAAGAAAATTACAGTCCCGCAGAGGATAGTTTTGAGTTGCAGCTTTGAGTTGCCATGCTGTGCCTTTCACAGCTGCCTACAGTCCTCGTCATTAATAATCAGTAAATAAGATCTGCAGGTGGGCCTGGAAGGCACCCCGAGCCAAGAAGACGGTAGTTAGGGCTTCTCTCTCTAAGATGGGTGGCCAGGCTCATTTGCACAACCCAGCTTATGTTTCCACACAAAAGTGCAGCCCTGCTTAGCATAGCTTCGGGGAAGCTGCCGCAATACAGGGAATGCTAATTACTGTAACCAACTGGCAAGGATGCATCCAAAATTAAGTGGCCTGTGACTGAGCAGATGAACAATTTTTATGGCCCAAAGATCAGGGAACAGGGATAGTTTGTTAAATTAACTGACAGCCTCTTTGGTCTAAGTAGGTGAGCTGAAGTCATTTGAAAGCTGTGTTTGCATGAGGTTACACACCAGTCTCTCCTGCATAAGTACAGTTCCCCCTGCAGTTTTATGTGGGAGTGTGGCTACATTTAGTACATAAAATTCACAAAGTTCCCCACTTTGGTTCATAAATGACCAGGAGAAGCTATTTCAAATCCCTGTGGGATTGATCTTTCACATACAAAGATCTGCTCTTCTTAAATTCACTTGAAACTAATTCATAGAGTTGTATAGAGAGGTTTTTAGTAAACCTACAGAAACCTGCATGAACAAAAGCTTTTAACTTATAATTTCCAACATTGATCACACTTAGAAGCCAAGCTGTTTCACCAGCATATCAGAAATTGCTGTTATTACAAATTCATTTCCAATTTTAATTATAGCTGTCTTCCCCCAAAAATAAATAATACAGAGATGCAAGCATAGCCTATAAAATTTCCAGAGTATTGCTTGCAGAAAAATAAAAAATAAAAAACAAAAAACAAAAATCCCCACCACTTTTTGGCAGGACAGTTTAAGCCAGGATTTCTCAGCTTCAGCACTACTGGTACACTTGACTGTATGATTATTTGGGGTTGAGGAGATAGTGGTGGATAGGAACTGAGCTGTGTATTAAGTTTAGCAGCTTGCTAGACCTCTACCAACCGGAAGTCAGTTACAAACCCAACTGCCTCCCCATTGGGGCAAGTACAGATATCTCCAGGCACTGCCAAATTAACTCTGGGTAGCAAAATCACTACTTGGTTTAGAACCACATTTATTGAATGTCTGTGATACCAAACCTGACTCTGCAAGATGGGGAATAAGTAAAGGTTAGTTTGAGAAATAACAGTCAGACATTGACACAGTTCTGACTTAGAGGAGCGTATAGTTTAACAAAGGAGACAGATGTATAGCAGGACATTTAAACACTGATAAGAATTAAAACAGATACATACACAGGATGCTTTGGATATAGAGAGGAGGATGACAACTCCTCAAGGTTCTACCAAGATTTCTTAAAGCACATAACTCTAAACTGGGGCTTGAAGACTGAATTAAAATTGACCAAGAAAGAGAGAAAGAGAATTCTGGGCAATGGGAACTGCATGCAGAAAAACTTTGATGTGTAAAGCAGCAGAGTACCCCTAGGTTTATGTAGTTCTACCCACTGACACTACAGTTTTAAAAAGCATATTAAAACATAGAAAAAATACAGGAAACAGTGCTGAGTTAGGAGCAGAGCATATCATGTTTTAATTTTATAAGACAGTTCTTCCTTATCACTAATTCTACAAATATTAATTCATGATCTAGTAGAAATACAAAGAGATTTGAGTTCTAGCTGTAGATGCTTAGGACAGGTGAGATACCAGAAGAACAGATGGGACTCAGATAACAGTCTAAGCTTCACATGAAAATATACCTGTATGTATTACTCCAGCCTCCAGAACCTTCTCTTACCATACTGAATTTCTTCAGGAAATATTAGAATTGCCAGATTCCTACGACAGCCTCATAGGGGAAGATACAGATTCTAAGGACACACAGCCTACAACAAACTTGTAATCAAATTGGAAAGATAGATACAATAAATCATACAAATTATGGAAAATGCAAAAGAAGAGTTACTGTCCATTAGAGTAGCAGAAAAGACAGAAATGATAATGACTTTTCAGAGTTAGGCAAGAGTTTGAGATGGACATGGGATTTGTATTGATCTTAAAATATGGGACATGATAAATAGTAGTATGTTGACCAATTTTCTATCATCATACCACATACTTGAGGTTTTCAACTTATAATGAGAAAAGGTTTATTTGGGCTCTACTGGGGATCAATTGTCTGCACTGCTTTTAGGCCTCCATAGAGGAAACACATCGTGGTGGGGATGTAGGGGAGCAAAACTGCTCACATCGTGGCTGGAAAGAGAAGAGGAAGAAGGAGGGATCATGGCCCCATAACTCCTCCTCAGGAGCACGCTCCCAGTGAGCTAAAGACCTCTCACTGGGTCCCACCTTTTAAAGTTTCTATAACTTCCCGATATTGCCTTTCTGACTACCAACCCTGCAAAACATGGGCCTTCGGGGTACATTGAAGATCCAATCTATAGCAAATAGAAAGATGGAAAGCATTCTAGACAGTGGAAAAGTGTACCTACAATGAAACAAATGTTAGGGTTCCATCACTGTGCCTGACATCATGAGTACAGTCAGGAGGCATACTTGAGCACAATAATGAGTTCTTACAGGAAAGAAGAGAGTAGGAAAACATGGAGAATCTTTAACCTGGAGGGTGAAGGTGGAGAGTGTGGGTGTGGTTGGTATTTATGACTATCTTTAAAGGGTGAATAGAAAACTGATAAGAGTTGTGGGGAAAATTTGTGCACAGTGGAGTGGAGGTAGGAAAGGACAGTGTATATCCAATATGGCTGAAAAGTTCTGGTGTCTGCTGGAAAGTTCTGAGATCATGTGGATGATCTCATATGGTAAATGATGGATATATCTTACTTGCTTGGTGTTTTTGTATTTCATGATAAACACCATTTCATTTTTTAGCATTATACTTACATATCAGCTACCATAAACAGTTACTGGATGGTTCTTATTTTATTAGAAAAAAATTAACGGGCCATTTTTATCATATGTTGTATCTCTGTAGGCACAGGTCAAACTTCCAGGAAATGGCTTCTGCCTACTCTTTTACTACTGAGTTCAATAAAATGACATTCGCTTTTCTCAGCTCCAAGGAGTAGACAGTAAACGTGCCTCTGACTGCCTTTGTCTCTGCCCCACCCCCCTTAGGGACACTGTTGCCTGCAGCCAATAGGTTTAGGGGCATTTCTGCCTGGAGCAGTTAATAATCCAGCCTAGTCTATTAGCATCCTACAAGTTAACTCCTTCTTGCCCAGAGGAAGCTTGTTTGGGGAGTCTTTTCTGGTTTTCCTAACACTTTGTTTCGAAGCACACAAATTTGCATTACATATAACAGGCACAGTACTGAGTATCAGTTTTGCTTTCTTCCGACTTTTGTCTTCAGTACAGAGCTGAGAGCCCATATTACAGAACTGAACACACTTACAAAGAAAGACATTTCTGCCCATGTTTCTCAAATATAGATGTATATAAGAATCACACGGCGATACACAGCCTAGAAATTTAATAAATATGGGGTGGAAACAAATATCCATTTTTATTCTGATGCTTCTGATACATAACCATACTTTTATAAAGAGTTTTTCAAGGAATACAAAGCATTATTTTTAAAGGATATTTTAAAATATTGTTGAGAATTGGGCTTTGATGGGCTTTCTTTCTCAACGAATGAATTAGATGATCAATAAAGTAAATTTGTTTTCACTGAAGTTTTGAGTAGTGATACAAATGGATCGAGCATATTTAGTAGTATAAAATCACATGAGGAGTCCTCTCAAGAAATCCCTTAGCACAATTCACATGGCTTAAACTCAAATCTCCCCTTGCTTCTTCCAAAGGTTACATTTTGCAAAGGACAGGGGGATACTTGAAAACATTGGTCAAGGAACCTCCTTTCATTGAATAGAAGAGATATTCAAAATGCATTAGTATGTAGGTTGAGTGCCGCTCTTGGTTGAATTTAAGACCTGATGATAATAGTCATAAAACTTTCACTTTACTTCATGTTTCTTCACTGCATGCCTCAATTCTTTGTCATGTAAACAAGCATGCAAGAAGGGAAACAATGTAATGTGGCTCTCCTCTGGTATCAGCCAAGATGGGACACAGGAATCTGCCTCTTTCTACCAGCTGAAGAGTCAAAGCAATATGGAAAGGGTAAAGCAACAACTTCACCAAAATGGAACACAGTTACTCTTCAAAACAGGCTTAAGAAGATGGAAAGAGAAGCCACAAGCTGGAAGAAAACATGTGTAAAAACATATCTCTGATAAGGCACTTGGACCTAGACTATCTATGTGGAAGTCTTTCAATTAAGAAAGAAGACAATCAATTTTTTTAAAATTAGAAGGTTAAAGACATTTTTCCAAAGAAGGTACATGCATGGCAAGTATCACATGAAAAGATCTTTAGGAACCTGCAAATTAATATCATAATAGATACCACTACACACCAATTAAAATGACTAACCTTAATGAAAGTATGACTCTTGAAGATGGGGAGCAACTGCAGTTCCCAGGCACTGCTGGTGGTAGAAGCATAAGATGATGAATCAGTCTGAAAACATTTTTTTCAGTTTCTTAAAACACAAATGTACCAATAAATTAGTCTGCCAACCATGAGAGGGTTGCTGTGTAAATAACAATGGAATATAAGACCTAAAAACTCAAAGTGGATCCTCTTAATCTTTTGGATAATCTGGTATTGTTCCCTTGGTGGGAGGGTGAATTACAATCAATCAACTAGCAGAAGGAAGCCTGCCTTCTTATGCTTATCTCAGGCCTCACCTGCAAGGCCCAATGCACCGGTGCTTATATGAAGATTCCACACCACTTCTTGAGGTACTGAGTATGCCTGTTGCTAACAGCAGAATGTCAGCAGGGGCTGTCAGTTGCAGCTGTTTCCCAGCTGTTTACAACACAGCTACACTGCTTCGGGCTGAGCTTATGTGGTTTGTCCAGCCACCTGGTCTGCTTTTTTCCATCTATCTCCAACAAATGTACTGATGATAGCATAAATTTCAATGCTGTTGGAGATACAAACTACAAAGTCTGGTCTTCTCCTTAAAGTTCAGTCACATTTTTGTGTCTGTCCTGTGATTCTAGGCATTCCTGTTGGCCTGAACGAGCTCTCAGGTTGGACTACACCACCCAGGAGATGTATCTGGCCTACCTCTGCATCCTCAGTTGATTCCAGAGCTGTGCATGTGGCATGTGTGTGTGTGTGTGTGTGTGTGTGTGTGTGTGTGTGTGTGTGTGTATACGTGCAAACACAGGTCTGTCTGGTTTTGAACTCCCTATGTAGCCCAGGCTGGCCTTGAACTCCCAGTGGTCCTCCTGCCCCGGCCTCCCAAGTGCTGGGATTACAGGTGTGATCTACTATACCTGGCTCCAGAGCTTTCTGAACCCTTGGATTTACTCAGTAGACAATCTCACTTACTTCATTTGCTATTTAAAGGGCATATCTAATTTATTCCTATAATGACTAGAGTCTTAATGGGAATAAATAACATGATCTAATTCATCATCACTATGTATCATACCTTGGTCAGGAAATTTTATTGACCCTCAGACAAGCTCCCTGGTCTTTCTGTGACTGTTCTTTGTCCAGTGGTTGTTCCAACTAAACTGTGGACTCTTTCTTAATGCACTACAATTCTCACAACTTAGTTTATGCTACCTCCTCCTCCCAGTGTATAACATCTCTCTTTCATACACTTACATATGACCAGGTCAAATAATGTTTTTTGAATATACACTTAAAATAATACTTCTAGTTCCCAACCTCCTTGTCACATATGTGAACTCTTAAAACACTTCCCATCTGTGACAGTTAACTGTGATTGTGCATCAACTTATGTAAGAAACACCCAAATTGGACCAGCATAGTTCTGGGCATGGAAGACACACCCCAGGGCAGATTGTCACCAGAATGGTATAAAAAGGAAACGAAGAAAGAAAGATTGCTTTTGTTCCTTTGGAGCCGTTCCAGTCTCCACCTTGGAGGTCATCTCCTGGTTTCCAGCACAGACCCTTCAGCCTCCATTGTGGACCCTTTGGACTCGCATGGGACACTACACTGAGCTCCTGGAAGCTGGATCCTTCAGATCTGCAGTCCACAGACACACCTTTCCTCCTCTTCCAGCACTGACAATGTGGGTGTCCACTGTAAACCAATTCTTATATATTTATATAGCTTGTATTAAATCTGTTTCTCTAGTGAGCACTGGTTGACACACCGTCCCATTCCTTCTTAGCAGTTATTTGTGTAGAAGTGTTTGCCCACCCCTGCTGGTCTCTAAGTACCATTAAGAGTAGTTAGGGCCCATATTCAACTTATCATGGTGTATTAAGTATAGTAAACACTTAATTTACAGTTTTTTCAACCCAATTTTGTTTTTTAAACAGAGACAGCTGGGCCAGAATTTGAGTCCTTGCCTTCATGTTTATTAGTTCTACATCCAAAGCAAGCCACTTAGCCTCCATTTCCTCAAATGTAAAGCTAAGATAAGTGCATCTTTCCAGGACACTCATACAGCCACTGTAATGAGCTAATCAGATAATGTACGGAAAGTGCTTTGAAAACTACAAAGACTTATACAAGGCAAAAGTTAGCATCTACACATGCTTTTAGGATACATACATTTTTATACACTGGAACTAAAAGTATTAGGCACATAGAACCACCATAAAGTTAGAGTAGCTCTCATATAGTACTCTTAAGGGAAGAAAAACTTGGGAATCTATCCCTAAATATTAGTGTCAGATCCACAACACCTGACTTTGGTCTTGTGCTATTTTTATTAAGCCATTTATATAGACACTAGAAATATTTGCTGAACCAAAGAGATTCTATGACATTTTACTGGAAGTTAAAAGGAATTGAGAACCTGCCTGATTGAAAAAAATAACACTGAAACATAGGGCTTCAAGCACATGCTCTGTGCCCGACCCACCGTACAATATCTACGTTATTCCAGGCTATGTCTCAAACCTCTCCATCAGAATATAAACTCCAGGAAGGTAGAAATTTTGTATCCATTTTATTAATTGCTGTGTGTCCTATCCTATATCAGCACTTACCACATAGTAAGAGTTAAAAATGTGTTTGTTGAATGAATAAGTCTCCCTTTTTGAAGAATGGTAATGATCTCAGAATATTGTCCTATGAATTAACTGAAAAGTATCAAGTAAAGCTCTTTACAGGAACTTGGGTTTAGCAAGTGGAATTCAGTAAGCTGGACATTATTATTCTATTGAAAAGAAACTTAACGATCATATCTTCAAATTAAGATTGGGTGGAGCAATAGCACAAAAGGATGATTCTCTGGCCTGAGCACACAGTCTTGCTTGCTAAGTATTGCAACTGTGGAGAGAATGGTTTGTACAGAGGTGCCTCTACCAAAGGAAGCATTATCATTAACGTTCAGAATGTGGAATAACTAATTGACTCCATACATATGTAGACGTTTTTCCTTAAACAAAAAGGAAATATTTTTTCCTAACAAATTGCCTCAAATATTTTAATGTAGAAGCAAACACACAAATAAGGCAGTAGTAGGGTATGTTGGCAGTAATCCTCTCACTTGGAAGGAATGTTTCATTAAATACATTTACATTCACAGTCAAAAACTAGTTATGACATCAAATATGCATATTGTTACCTTTTCACAAATATTTACATATAGCAAATTAAAACATTAATCATTTAGATCAAAAAAGAAAAATAAAATATAACAGAAGTATAACCAATACTCAAATAATAACATAATTAACAATAATACCTTGACATAATTTATTATACCCTTAAGGGCCCTAGACTCATCTCAAGACCATTCAGAATCACAGAATTATTAAGAATTCCAAGTATAATTGTGCAATAATAGTACTGGTCATTGAGCTTTCTGATAGAACTCTGGATAAAAAATGTTCATTATAAGGCTATATGAAGACAGGTGTGAGGAAGAGTAGTGTAGGGGCATATATGCACATATATCATGAATATGGTGTAAATACAGTATACATTTATTTCCTTCCTATCTTGACTTTCTTTTCCATTGAAGAAGAATAAATATATCCTAAATGAAACATTTTTAGTTTTAAAAAGGGCTCCAGACAGTTTGAAGTTTAAAATTATTCTGTTAAGCACATACCCTAAATGAAAGAGATTTGTTCTTTTGTATTTTGAAAGTTTATTTTGAAATGATGTCTTATCTCTTAAGAATCCCTGGTTAAATAATGATTAAGGTGAAAAATAATGACAGCTAATCAAATATCAATGAATTCAAAATTTATTTTTGAGCTGGGTTTTTAACTCAATGGTATAATATTTGCCTAGCATACATGAAGTCCTAGGTTTGATTTCTAGTATTGCTGTATGTATAAATATAAATATAAATGTAAATATATAAATATGCGTGTCTTTTAATTGTAGCTTGTTTTCATTTAACTAGACTGTATCTTCTGGCAATTATCATCTATTATCCACCTACAGCATCAGTTTATTTAAATATAAAAACTCATAAATTTGTTCCATTAAATTTTCGATCTATTTTATATCAAAAGCTTTCTTTTTTTTTGATATTTTGTTTTATTATTTTTCTCTTAATTTTGTATTTTTTATTTTAAAGAGAAAAGAACAAAAACAAAATGACGAAAGGAAAAAGACAAAAACAAAACAAGAACCATAAAAATGATACAGAATTTCAAAACAAGATGATAGGAAATCAACAATAGTCGTATTACTTATTGTTATCTTCCAAATAACTGTTCAGATTACTAGATATAGGTATGCAAAGCTTTCATATCATGTACATCATGACATATTTTGTTTTCCAAAAATAAAATTCCTAAAATGAAAGAAACCATTATAATTCAATCAGTTTTTCTCACATCTTAGCTATACACGGCAAATACCAATTTAATTTTTCAGGCAATGAGTATTTACTTCAAGGCCCCAACACTGAATCTTTATTATGTTTTAAGTTGACAAATAATTTTATATATCTGCAGGGAACAATGTTTTGATGTACTATACATTCTGGAATGATCCCATCAAGCTAATTAACATATCCATAAACTCACATTTTTTCTTGCAGTGTGAACATTCAAAAATCTATTCTTTTAGCAAATTTAAGATACTCACTATGGTATTATTAACTGTAAATGCTATGCTGTAAAATAGATGTTAAAATTCTTCCTAAGTGAAAAGTTGTAGCCTCTGACCAACATCTCCTCAGCACTGCTGTATATCCTACTTCTACTAGTCTGGTATTTTTAAATTCTACATATACATGAGATCATGCTTCACAGTACTAAGTCTTGAGTGAACTTGTAGATTCTGTAATTGCCCACATTCCACTCCCACCTTTCTTTTCAAGCTGGAAGTCCTGGAGTAATCCCAACTTTCTTTCTCCCTGCCTACTCCTTGATGACGAAAGACACCCTCTCCCGCAGCCAGTTTTCTACAGCTGCAGTCCCTTGGATCTGAGGGCCTTGCTGTCCTTGGTTGCTGCTAGATGTCCTAGCCATCCTTTCTCAGGGATGGAAAAACTTCCTTGATTCCTAACATGACAGAGGTCTCCTGCTCAGGGTCTGCATATTCCTGTGCAGATCCCAGGCCTGGCCCAAGGTAACTGCTGCCTCCGTCGTGGCTGTAGTGGCTACCATATTATCTTGCTATATCCACATACATGTGCACACACACACACATGCATGCACACGTATGAGATGTGATCAAAATGTATGGCGAATATTTACATTTTAAAAGGTTTTACTAGACTAACACATGGCCATGAATCCCCCTCACAGTACTCCCTTTCACCTCAAAGAGACTTATTCCACCCCTCTTGGCACTTTCTGAAGCACTTCTGGAAGTCCTCTTTTGTATTTATGAGTTGTGATTTTTAAAAAATGCGGTGAATGTTGCTACTGAATGCCATCTAGCAGAAAGGCAAGCTCCTAAAAATATTTTAGTGTGTCCTCATATAACACACTCAGCAGATCTGGCAGTGTAGGGCTTCTGGCTCTTCCTTGAAGTCGAAATGACCGTGAAAGATAAACACTTCAAATTGATTCCAGACACTGAGGAACATGACAGTGTGACTAAAGACACTTACAAAGGAGGACTTTGCGAACTGCTTCAGAAAAGAATGAAAAGGTAAGTGTGTTTGAAAGACAGGAGGGTATTTGAGGGGGATTAATGGCAATGTGTCTTTCACTGTAATAAATCTTTAAACATAAATATTCACCATATTTTTTCATCATGGTTGTTATATTTTTGTGGTGCTAGGCATTGAACACAGGGGACTTTGCGCATATTGGGCAAACACTGTATCGGTGACCTACATCCCAACCCTATACTACTGTGTTTGATCAAGTGTTAAATCAAGTGACTAGAGCTCCTCACAAGCAGACACCCTGTCAACTCTAGGTGTAACACAGTTTCTGCAATATAGTGTCCCCTTGACAAAGAGTTGTTGAGCAATTATCCCCTGGAACATATGTCAGAAAATTCATTAATGGCATTTAATAGCCATGCAGTCTTTGCTAACTGACTGAACCTCAGTTCTCTGAACTATAAAGCAGAGAGTATGACCAACCATCAAACAGAGTGTTGTAAGAAGAGGTGCAGCACACATTGCACAAATGTCTGCTGGGCTGAACCGCTCCCTGTTCACACTGGGTTACTTTCTGCAGCTCTGCTGGAGGTATGTCTCTGAGAAATCAATTATAATAAATACTCTTGCTTTTACTCAGTTGCAAAGCCCAAACCATACGCTTGAGATTGTTTCTTGAAAATAAAGTATATGTTTATGCTTTTATGAAGGATTAAAGAGAGGTAGGAATAAGGACAAAGAAGGAAGGTATTCACCAAAGCACCTCTAGATGATAACATAGTATCTCATTCAGGGTTGTTGGATGGAGGAATACTAGAAGATTCACTTGGCCCAAGCCTTGACTATGTAACGTGAACCCAGTTTTGACTGTTAATACTATCTCCAAAAGAAGGTAAACACTTCATTGTACAGACACATTGATTATATGAAAAAGAGGAGTCTGTCATTTGGTTTAAACCTGTATACTAACATAAACAAGCTCTCAAACATTTTAGTATAAACTACCGTAAGATATCTATTGTACAACATCCAAACAATACTTTCCATTACTTTATGCAGTGCACTATATATTACAGTTCCATTGTCTTGTACAGAAATTATTGTAAAGTGTTGGTTGCAACCAGCACAGATGGAGATAAAAGTGTGGAGGTGAGAAGGGGTGGTGGAGAGACAGCAGAATAAATTCATGAGGCCCTGCAGGTTAGGAGAGAGCAAACGCAACTCTTAGGCAGAAGCTGCAGCCCATCCGCACTGGCTGGCAGAAGAGAGAGCAAAAGTTTTTACAGTTGGACCTGCTCTTGATTGCCCTGTTTCTCACTTACAAATTGATTTCATGACCTGTTAATGGGTAACACACATACCCACACAATCTCTGTGAGACAACACTGCTTGCAATAGCTCAGAACTTACAGGACTTACTATGATGAATCCTATAACTAAAGCAATATGAAGGTAATTTTATTGTATTATGTTTTGTGTTAAACTTAATTTATTACATGCATTTCTTTAAAACACATCACAATGTTTGTAATATTGTATTGACATTATTTTTATAATATACCGAGGATCTTTAAAAAATAAACATGTCCTCCAAACTCTCCATGTTCCTTTGCTCCAAAGCAATGGTTACTCCATGAAGAATGCAAGTCACTGGAAAAGGGTTTCCCTCTTTGTGAACTCATGAATTGGTATTTTTCTTTATGTATTCATGCAAGTGAGTCTGGGTAAGGTGAATCTGATAATTAGTAATTGCACCAACATATTCTAGTTTCTGGCCTTTCTGGCTTGGAACAAAACCTGATGCAAACTAAACTCATCAAAACAATACAACCTGCCTGACCATTCACACAGCATTCCTCTGGTTCATCTGTCTATTTCTCAGGTCTCCTGGGTGGCCTATCTATCCCTGGGAAGGTTGCGGTCACTCCCTAGAACCTATGAGGAACTTCTGTATTTGATAGTTGTTTTTAATGTTATAATTACACTTAGCAATTAAATCCAACATATTAGATGCTTTTTTGTAGGAACAACTTGGATGAGGGAAAAGAGAAAAGAAAGAAGGGAAAAATATGTATATAGGTATACACAGGATAGCTAAGATAGTTATACTACTGATTTCTATTACTTCATTGAAGGGAAAAGTTAACGTTTAATTGTTTGACCAATCTTACTTGCCTATATTTGTATATCCGAGTAACCAATTGGGACATATCAATACGTAATACAACCATTGTTAATTTCCTATCACTTTGTCAGTGTTATTTTGTAAATGTCTGTGTGTCTATTAATATCTTTTATTTTATCTTTAAAATAAAAAATAAATAAATAGATTCTTTTTTAAGGTCTAAGAAACATTTCTGGAGTCATTTTATCCAAACTCCTGACATACAGCTGAGTGAACCAGTGCCCACACAGAGAAGCCACGTGACTTGCGCTGCACCACGCACTAAGGCCAGGATCCTCTTCTCCCTCCTTAACTCCTCAACCTCAGTGTCACTGAGGTTACTGTGCATCAAATGTATACGAAGTGGTCATAATGAATCGTGTGCAGAGGAAAAGAAAGTAAAGCCATACATCAAAAAGTTGGGGATCCTGATCTGGGGAAATAAAGCTCTACCCTAAATAACATTTGTAATAAATGAGTAAGCTGCTAAAAAATGACTGGGAGCACCGAGTGTGGAGTCCAATTTCCAGGAAAATCAACTTAACAAGACTCCAGCCAGCTGTGCAGGACCGCATGGCCTTGTGCTGCATGCCTGTGTGGGAGAGACGCCCTCAAATAGGTACAATTATTTATAGATCCTCAGTAAATAGGTGAAAACATATAGCATTATTTTAAAAGGCCTAGCTTTGACCTTTTGTGAGGAAGTATAACCTTGGAATTGTTGCTCATATCTAAAATGAGAGCAGGAAGAAAATATATATGCTCTGGAAGGCAACTTAAAGTCAAAAGCAGTATCTCAAAGCTGGGTTGCCTGCTACTTTGGCAAACTTTACTATAACCTCCAACTCAGTGGTTCTCTTACAATATTTCTGGAGGTGGTATTTCCTTCATATTTTTCTCTAGCATTCAATAAACACTGTGAAGCAACACTTAGCCTTAGGTGGAACTAAAATATTCTCTTTAAAATGACCTAATTTAAAACAATCACCCAATTTGCAGTATTGTAAAATATTTAAAATTATAACTTGCTGTGTCACAATAGCCAGGGGCAAGTCAACAATAAGACCATACAGAAGAGAAATTATTGTAAAAATAGGCATTTTATGACAGAATAGAATATTTGGACTCAGTTGTTCCATTTATAAAGTGGTTCATCAGTAGTAAAAACAGTGCCTGCCTGCCACATCACTGGTAGTCATTAAAATATTTGTTGAATGACTTAATGAAGGAATGAATCCTGTTTGTCTACTTTACAGATATACTGGTCCCTTAGATTAGCATGCCTCGCAGACAAAAATATTTGAATATTGGTGGGACAATTAAATACCCAAGTACACTTATTTATTCTGCCTTCACTATATTGTGATTAAATTTGAACTTGATGTGCAGGTGCAGTGTTAGTTCCAAGCCGACGCAGGCTAACTTTCCCAATACAACATATGCCCCATGAGACAAAACTTTGACTGAATTGCTTTTTAATGTTTTTCATAAACATATAAATTAAAGGAGGAGTATAGGTTTGCAATGAAAGTGGACAACATGGACCAGTCAAATGAAGGGACATGGAGAGATTAGGTCACCTCTCAAACTGCGTAGCCAGCCAGGGAGCCGAGCCAGGCTGCAAACTCAAAGGACTAAATCTTTCTCTTTTTCTTTCTTTCTCTCTTTCTTTCCTTCTTTCTTTCTTTTTGGTATTGAGGGTTGAACTCAGGACCCCACACTTGCTAGGCAGGCACTGTGCCACTGAGCTATATCCCTAGCCCAAGGACCAGTCAAACAAAAACAAAAGCCACTGCACAACAGAAATCCAAGTTTTTCTCCTGACATAACAATTTTCCTCTCCTGTAGTAACAAACGTCTTTCCTGCCACCATCTTGAGACATTTTAGTTCAGATTTTCCAGCCTATGAGGACAGCACATGCTTGACATCGGTGCAAGTGGGCCAGCACCTCTGATTAATTCTTAATACAATTTTTATGAGTTTTCTAAGTTTTAACCACGATCCAGGTGGGGGTATATGAATTTAAAACAAACAAAAAATTGTCTTTCAGGAATGAAAAATAAATGTAATCTGATATCAATATTTATGAAGTTGTGATTAATTGACTGATGACCAAATGATTACAAAACGTCTGTCTGAAACATCTACTCAAATTTATTAGCTTTGACCAAAAAAAATTAAAAAACAATCTGAACTGGGTCAGTGAAAGAATAATGCATTCCTAATCAATTTTTAATAGCACTTAAGATTTTATATTTTTTTAAACTTGCTTTTAAATAATTTATCATTAAAATGAATCTGATTTAAACAAGGGGTAAAAGGTGTTCCATAGCTATTTGATGGTTTTCTTAGCAAAGAAATTCAATTATGACTGACTTTTTATTACTGAACTACTTTATTAATAATAGTACATCTTGCACTTACATGAAGGCATCAGGCCAACAATCTCAGAAAGTCCATCAGGTGTGATCTAGGATTTAGCTCCAATTCTAATATTATCTGTTATTTCACCTTAGCCAGGCATCAATTTTCACATCTGTGAAAAGAAAGGCCTTCCTAAGAAGCCCTAAAAGCCTTTCTGGTTTCACAAAGTTGTAATTCTAAGGGTTTAGGAGATCTTAGCCTATTCCAGGCATTACCGTATATATAATTGAACTTCTGGGATCACAGGTTCCTTGTAAGACTATGACATTGAGACAGAAATTAAGCGGAAAGTCAGTGGGCATGTAATCTTTGTTTTCCTTTTAGATTATTAATAATATCATGTAATACTTTGGTCCAAGCAATTTCTATATGAACACAATTAGCCAAAAAAAAAAAAAAAAGGAAATATACTTCATAGAGAAAAAATACAAAATAGTTCTTGACCTTAAACCACTTGCATTATTAAAAACAAAGCCTAGGGAATGGGCTGGAATCAGTCTGGACCTAGAGAGAATCCTATTCAACCTGTGTTGCTAATGTTGTTATTTGTATATGTGTGTGTTTGTGTTTGCTTATCCACAGAGTAGGAAGTGGAAAGAGCAGATATGTTGTGGTATAATTCTTTTTGTGCTTAGGCATACAGCAATATATGAATTAAAATGTTTTCAGCGATATGTTGTAGATGTTAGCTGAGGTTACCACAAGGGAGAGAGGAGGTAACAGCATAGAGGAAACCTTGCTTATTATTTTATATATTTTTAAATGACCAATTTTCCTAAAATGGGCTACATTATTTTTATAATTCTCAAAAGGCAATGTAGTCCTGCATTTTGAGATAAAAATAAGAAATGAAAGATATTGTTTAAAATAAAACAGCCCAAGCTTACAAGAAAGGTAGGCTGGAGCTAAGAAAAATATTATTATTTGCAGAACAATCACTTAGTACCAGATCCTAGGTAAATTACATGCAGTCCTTGACCTCCATAAACATAGTGTGTTGTAGCAGTAAATACATAATCAACTATAATACAATGTGATCAGCACAGAAATAATTATATGACTACCACATTAAAACTGCACTCAGGCTGGGCATGGTGGCACAAATCTATAATCCCTAGCAATTGGGAGGCTGAGGCAGGAGGATTGCACAAGTTCAAGGCCAGTTTGGATTACATAGTGGATTCAGGGGCAGCCTGGACTACACAGTGAGACTCTGTCTAAAAAAAAAACAGAAACAAAAACAAAAACTGCACTCAGAAGCAATAGCAGTGATCATAAACGTAAAAAGAAATGTTGGAAATAGTTGAAATTATAATAGTCTATTTAAAATACAGGTCATGATTTTTAAAATTTATCTTTGTAAGTAGATATTAATACCAATCACCAGGTTTATTTACAAAATGAACTTACCTATGAAGCAACGGAAAAGTCTTTTTTTAAAAAGGTGCTTTCAAATAAGGCACGGTGGCACATTCGTGTAATCCCAGTATTCTGAGAAGTTAAGGCAGAAGGATTGCTAATTTGAACCCAGACTGGGCAATTTAGGGCCTTAACAAGACCCTGTCTCAGAATTGAAATTTGTAGCAAGGGGCTGTGGCTGTAGCTCAGTGTGAAGCTCTTTGGGCTGGTGAGAGACGCTGTCTTCCTGGTACTCCCAGGCAATAGAGGGAGGCCCTAAAACTCTGCTAGCTACCAGGATGGGACAGGTGAGAATAGGAAAGAAATCAGCAACACTGAAACAAGCATACCCAGAATGCCACAGCCAAGAATGTGAAAAACATTGGAATTCTGGACCTCATGTAAATATGATTTTGCCTTCAAATACACGAGAAATAACCAAATCAAATGTTAAACACCGAATCAGCACGACTCTTATACAGCTCTCTAATTCCAAGAAAATGACGACCTCCAATTCCTAAGAAATGCTGTAACGTTACTGAGTTATTTGGAGCAATTCTCGCTGCTGCACGTGAGGCAGTTTTGAACTGGGATTTCTTTAAAGAAATTACTGGCTACTCCCTTCACATTACCGCCCATTGTCCTCATTTAACACATAACCAGTAAGACGCTAAGAGACAAACATAAATTGCCTAAGGCCACGGTATTGAGGCAGGAATTTCTACTCCAGCAGTCCAAGTCCATGAAGTCCAGAAATCTTTACTCTTACCCACAGGCTACTCCTTGACAGTATATGCTCTGTCAGAAAGATTAATAGTAAAAGTTGTTCCTTGGTAATATTTCTAAATCTCCCAACTCAGATTATATTTGTTTGCATAATTTATCACATCAATTCTTCGTCACTTAAAGCAAGTGGAAGTTAAACTTCCAAAGCTGTTATATTCAAGATTCACTTAGAAATATATATATTGTTGTTCGGAAATGCTAATCTATAACTTCACAAATCTTTGCGGTTCAGCACAGCGGTACATTTCATACCCAACTGTGTACTTGAAATAAAAGTGTTAAAATGCGTTGTGTGGAAGGATGGCTCATACCATTTGTAGTAGTTTTCTCACGTACGGGTATGAATCAGAGTCCTGGTTGGAATCCTTGTCTCATTTGGGAGGAAATCAAGGAAGGACTAACAGTGAAATTCCGTTTTGAAGAAAGAGCTCAAATTAAAGGTATCTTGATTATTTCTGGATACAAAAGGGTGGAAAATCACTTTTTAAAGCGAATTACTATGCACTCTGGAAGCACTCTGAAAGTTGTGTCACTTAAAATGGAAAAGTAGCTCAGAAAGGCGGAAAGTTTTTAAGTATTAAAGAGAAAACATCTCTTCATTTCATGTCTTGACCCTTTCGAGTTTGGGGGTTTCATCTTTAAGAGAAACATTCCTGCCCCACACAATTGCCCTCAGAAAGATCTGAGGATTTTAAATCACCTATAAATAGCTTCCTTCCTTCCATTCTTAGTAACAGCTTCTCAACTGCAGCTCCAGAACTGAAAATGCTTTTTTTTTTCTTTTTAATAAAACAAAAATCCTGGGCAACCGCGCGTTCCAAAAAACGCGTTTTCTTTTGCTCTCCGGGGCGGGCTATGGCCCTGCTTGGCCGCCGTAGCCGGCCTCGCGCTTCTCCAGTTGTGGCGAGGAACCGCTGTCGGCGGGACTTCCGTGTTGGCGGGATTCTGAACGCTGCCATGGCTCAGACCGTGCAGAACGTTACATTGTCCCTCACTCTGCCCATCACGTGCCACATTTGCCTGGGGAAGGTAATGGGTGATCGCGGGGGCAGCTATGAAACGGCGTTGGGTGTGAAGTGTCAGCCGGGGCCGAGGGCGGTCTCCGCGCGGGGCGGAGACGGGCCGCAGGCGCTGACACGCGAGGAGTCGCCGGGCGCCTTCACCTGGGGCGTCTGGAGGCCGCGTCCTGGGCGACCGAACTTGCAGTGATTAATGGGCTCCTCTGGGCGGCTTTAAAAACAGGACGACGTCGCGCTGCAGCGGACGGCAAGGCGGCCCTGCCGCGCCCCGCCCGGGGCCTCGCTGTGCCGCGCGCCGGCCTCGAAGCAGGCAGTTCCGCCCGGAATCGCGGCGCCGCGGGCAAGCCCCGTCCGCCTCTCCGCGCGGCGCCGCGGGCAAGCCCCGTCCGCCTCTCCGCGCGGCGCACAGCCCAGGAAAGCACGTTTCCTAGAAGCCTCGCGGGGGCCACTTACGCCCTGCTCACCTAGAGCGTCCGCGCGTTGGGGCCTAATGTTGACTGGGGAGTCCGTTCCATTTATTTTAAGGCCCTCTTTTTTTCTTAGCTTGCTCGTTGGGATGGCCCTTGCTGTGGGTTCAGCATTTGAAAAATAACAGTATCTACCTCCGAGTTTTAAGGAAGAGATCTAGTCTCAAATACAAAAAGCGATCAGTTACAGGGTAGAATATTCTCCTTGTGATGCAGGAGATGCCCAATGTTCTGGCGAAACTACGTGGAGAAAGTAGTTGTGAATTAGAAACGGTGTTTTGCATCTTCTCTTGCGTTTGTCTCCTCTTTCATTTCCGTTTGTAGCTCCCATTCGTTTTTTTTTTTTTAAACCACGTGGATTGAAAAAGAGGTAAAATACTGGCTCTGAATTTTTTTTTTTTTTTTTTTTTTTTTAATGCTTGCAGCGTGTGTCTAACCCCAAAGTGTAGACTGAGAGTGCAGCCTCAGGCTTAGAATTGATAATGTTAATCTCAGGGCCCCCAATAAGATCACCTGCCTAGACGCTTAAGGTTCACTGTGAAGTTACTGAGTTAGAGAAGTGAAAGGAGGTCAGCTGTGGAAGCGGCTGATGATTCTCGGTTACGGACAGACTGGAGCACAGGCCAGCAGAATAGCAGAGAGCACTTTCGGAAGGGATGGGTTGATCAGTGTCAATCAGAGAGATCAAGGCCGGCTTCATTGGGCTGGGATTTGAGCTGGCATTGGCTACCACGGCCGACACTCAGGCAGGGAGAGGGGTGTGGTGTTTTACGTATTTGCTACAGTCCGGTACATTCAGCTTCTGACAGATTCCCTAGATGTGTTAAGTTCTGAGTGAACTCAGCAGCACCTCCTCACCTGATAAAAATATCATGGGAAGATAATTTCCTTTTGGTTTTAATTGTACAGATAACTAATTTCCACTAGTTAGGAGCTGTATTTTATAATTGTGCTGGAAATGTGTTCTGCCTGTTTGGTTTACCAAACCTATGCTTTTTGTGTTTAACAGAAGTGATACCTGATAGGATATAGTGCTTTGCAGATTACAGAATACTTACAGGTCATTGTTTAACTTATCCTTAGAGATAGGGTTCTCTGTCTGTTTTCTTTGGAAGCTGAGGCTTAGAGCCTCTGGTAGTTGAACTTCTGTCATTAGTTGTCTTCATTTGGTTACTTCCTAAAACATTCAATTGAACTCACCCAAGTCAGCACTTATTTTCTTGTATTGGTTAACTTTATTCTAAAATAAAGATTATATAAAGTTAAAATGTTAACATTTGTAAATAGGCATTCACTCTTTTTTTTTTTTTATTCTGATGTGGAGTCAGGAAGCTATGGTGAAGGAGAGCTTGAGTTTTACATTCAAACTACTTGAGTTCTAATCTAGGTTCCACCACTTAAAAAATTACAATGAGCTATATGATCTTGTACAAATTACGTAACCTGAATCCCAGCCTCCCTATCTGTAAAATGGGAATAGTAATACTATCAACTCCCATCCTTGTAATTTGGAGAGGATTAAATGAAATATATGCAATCTTTAGCACAAAATGTGACATATAACATCCAGGAACTCTTTGCCTTTACTGTGGGCATTGAGGCAGGCTCTCAAACTGAGGAACCAACCTTTTCTGGTAAGCAATAAGCACTTTTGCCAGTTGCTTTGTGAAGATCAGTGCACTTCTCACAATTGCTGTCATACATTCAGGGTTTTAGACAATGGTCTTTATGACTATTGCCTTTTCTAATCCAGTCTGATTGTGCGATTTACCATTTAACACACACCATATTTGTGTGGCACTAAATATAAATAATTATAAAATATTTTTCATTTGGAAAGGAATCAAGTTTTATGTAGCTCACAGTATTAAGATTTATGCTTAATATTCAAGTATTTTGGCTGAAATGACCAGAAATGAAACCAGATTCCTTATAATATAGGGGCTGCTAAGGAATTCTGCCAAAAGGATTGCTTAAGGGAGGACTGCTTGCTTGCTTTTCACCTATATTGTTTAAAAATATTGAAAAGATAGGGCTGGGGATGAAGTTTTATGCAATTTAGGGTCCTCATTCAGGGTTGATAAAATCCCTTAATCACTGTTCACTCAAGGCTGTTGATTGACCAGCCAGTGATTCACCTTAGTACACTGAGCCCATGTTTGACTTCTCATTGCCTCAAAGGACCTAGGGGTGGATTTAAGGATGAGGCTTGTATAATCCTCACAAGTAATTTGCCCTAATACAACTTCCGTATTTTTCTCTTCCAAATTAAATTTGAAGACTGTAACCACGTAATATTGTTTTTATATACTTAGAATACAATAAGTATTGATACAGCCTAATAATTTTCAGGGCTGAGATGTAATAGCTGATATATTTACTTTATAAACAGGATTCCAGTTTATCTGTAACAGATTTTTGTTAGGAATTAGAGCTGAAGGTAGGAGAGGGGAAATGAATTGTCTTTTCTTTTATGCAGATTAACTTAGTTTACATGGTTTATATTCTGTAGCAAAATTCTGGAGCAGAGCTAGAGGTTTCTTAAAACAGAGTATATGTGAGAGGAAGAGAAATTCAGGAACTTTATTTGAAATATTTCCAAATACCCAGGATTGAAGTGGTAGGTCCCATATAATCATTTCTTTAAGGTATCTTTCACAACCTTAATTTCTTTTCACAGTTTTCTAGGTCTTCACTAGGTAAACCCATACTATTTTGCCAAGGTTTTTTTTAAAAGAATAGTATTATTTCAAGAATAATATCTTTCAAGAGGCAAAGTTGACTCTTTGCTTCTAGTAGGAATGCCAGGAGAGTAGAGAAGTTAGTGTAATTGTCAGACTGGTTGGTACGGCTGGCCTGCAGCCTCTTTCTTTCCGTCCCCACCGTTAGTAGCTCGTCTCTTACTTCTTTTGGGCACATGTTGTCTATTTCTTATTTTCATATTGATGTTTATGGACTCTGCTCTGAGGAAGAAAGAACTGTTTATTTATTGAAAGATTATGTGATTTTACAGTTGAATAACATTGGAGACAAATGCAGGCTCTGGCATTTTTGATGTATATCATTTCCCTGAGTTTGAGCTTCCAAGGCTAATAATATGTTTGGTATTACCAACTCCATTACCTTTAGGAAGACTCATGTCCTAGACCATGGTGGAATGGCACGGCAGAGGAAAGCTGTCTATCTCAACACATCACAAAGAAAAAGCAGAGGGGGAGAGACAGAGAGAGAGGCAGAAACAGAGAGAGAGAGACAGAGAGAGTGAGAGACAGAATGGATAAGAGTATGCTTTTCCAGGTTATCTACTCAGTAACCTACTTCCTCCAGTGAGGCTCTACCTTCTCACAATATAGCAACAGATGAAGATTGTTTTTTCCATGGTCTAATCACCTTTCAAAAGTCCTACCTCTGCATACGTAAATATTTTGGGGGACATGTATGATCCAAACCATAATAGTTACCAACAACAAAAATCCTTTAGTACAGAATGTCAGTAGTGCCCAAGATGAAAAACCCTGGCCTAAGCCGATTCATCTTGTAGTAGGTAAGTCTAAGGTGATAGGAATACAGTGACACCTCAGTTTGTGAACGCTGTTCATGAATAAAAGTGGTAAAATTTTGTTTTGTTTGCAAATTCCGCATCAGGTGACAGACATGATCACAGCATCTTTCCTTCACAGGCACAAACATGGCCATCTTTTCCAAAATTGTGGAACAAATAGGTTTGTCAACTGAGGTGCCACTTACTGGACAACAACTTTAAATTTAATCATCCAAGTGTATTTGCTACTCTAAGAAAAGGGTTTTGGTGGTAGTCTCTCCAAAGACTAAAATATCTTTACATGAAAGATAAAGTGGCGCAATAGGAAAGAAGATTATAGAGTGTGGCAACAAAGCCTGCCTGCTCACACCTTCATTTTTTCTTTTGCTGTGCTGGGGCTTGAATTAAGGCTTTAAAGAAGCTACATCCCAGCCCTTTTTAAGATGTATTTTTAAATTTTATTTTGAGACAGGTTCTCACTAAGTTGCCCAGGCTAGGCTCAAACTTACGATCCTCCTGCCTTTAGCATCCCAAGTATTATTGGTGTGAGGATATAGGCATGTGTCACTAGGCCTCTCAAGAAAAGTCTAGTTTTTACATGGTACTTTCCTCATTCTCACCAGTAGGGTACCTGTTCAGCACGGTTACTCCAGATGAATTCAGAATTATCCATGTCACCCATGCCACTTTGGTCTTGCATTTTTATTTCAAAAGATTACAGTTTTATTGCTGCAGATTCATTCAGATGTAAATTGGATAGGAAGATCAATAACACTGGAGAATTGTGATTATTTCTGTGTCCTGGGAAGATACGAAAAATCTGTTTTGGTGTTTTATATGCAGGATCTGGGCAGAGGAAGATGATGGATGAACAAGAATTGAGGGAGGCCTAGACTCTGTGTTACAGAGAGACTGGTTATAGTCAAATAAATGATACATAACTTGTCTTAGTAGTTCTTTTTCCTTTGTAAGTTTCTTGTCTCACCTAAATTTATACCACTGTCCAGAAATCATCATATGATACTTCGTTCAAATAAATAAATTAGTCAACAGTTTCAAAAATCTAACACAATGACAATGATAATGCCATATTTTGAACACTGCAAATCATTCTCTAGTAGGGGACATTGTTAATGGTTCTTAATGATAAAGCTGACTAGTCTGCCTGTGGTTGTTGTGTTTTTGTCATTTTGGCACATTAAATTGAGGAAATAACTTTTTTTACTGATTGGCAGTGACCATGATCTTTTACTTCTTGAGGGACTTTGGGGAGCATTATCTTGGTCCTTCATTATAGGACATCAAAATTCACTTATATTAACCCTCTAGTCTGCAAAATATTATGCAGGTGCTGTAGATAGATACAAAGAGCAAGACACTGATCCTGTACCCTGGGAACCTGAGCTTTAATGGGGAAGGCAGGAGGTCTACAATTTCTAATTAAGGTGCAGTGCAAAAAGAAGTAAACATTAAATAAATGATTGAGTACCCCTTTAAATGAAAAGATGGTTGTGTTAGTTTTCCATCACTGTGACAAAAATACCTGAATATATCAGTTTATAAGAAGGAAAGGTTTATTTTGGCTTTATTTTGAAGTTTTCAACTGATGACTGATGGGTCTCATTGCTTGTGCCTGTGGTGGCACAGTACACAGTACATCAGGATGGGAACTTATGGAAATGAAAGCTGTTCATTTCATGGGAGCCAGGAAACAGGAAGAAGAGGGATGAGGATCCCAATACCCCTTCAGGGGACACCCCCAATTATTTAACTGCCTTCTACTAGGCCTCATGCCTAGTAGCACCAGAGGCTGGGGACTGTGCCTTCAATAATGGGCTTTTAGGGGCCATCAAGATAGCATTCTTCCCCAAGACCCCAAAGGCTCATATCTTCTCACAAGTAAGTTTACTCAGTCCATCTCCAAGAACCCCCAAGATGTTAATATTAAGGTCATTCCCAAAGTCCCCTTTGAGACTCAAGGCAAACTCAGTTGTGAGCCTGTATATGTCCAAGATAAAATGACATGTCCCATTCTGAAAGGGCGGAATGGGTCAGAGAAAGGAAGAATAGGACCAAAGCAAGACTGAAACCCAAGAGAGAAAGTATTAAATCCTAATGCTCCGTGTCTCATTTCGAGCACAGTGTGGTACAAGGTGGGTTTTAAAGGGCTTAGACATCATTATCCCTGTGGCTTTGCTGGCTACAGCCCACGTAGCCATTCTCCAATGACTGTGCACTACCTGCAGCTTTCTTCAAACAGGCATTTCACATCAGTAACTTCCTAGAATCATCTTTGTAGCTTTGGCCTCACCCTCAGTTTCACACATCTCCCTATCAGGGCCTGCTTTCAGGGACTTCATCCCTGTCACACATACCTTGGCCTTCCAGGTACTTCTTTAAAATCTTGGTAGAATCCTCCATAGCCACATAACTCTTGAAGTTTGCATGTCTGCAGAACTAGATTATGTTCTTTGAAAGCTGTATTGTCACCAGGGAAAAACCGTTGCTGTCTTGCCAGAGAACAGTGAGAGCTGCTGATCTGTATTCGCTTTCATACTAGTGTAAAAGGTGGGAAGCTGTGAACATTTGGGAGCTTGGGAGGTCACTGCAGTAGATCAGGGATGTTTGAAAATAAGAACCTAACTTAAGTTTTGGGGTAATTAACAGTTGGTAGGTTTTCCATGTGGCTATTTTGGGATGCAGTTTTTTCCTTATGTCTGAAATCTGGTTGCATCTTACAAGTGATTGCATCTTACAATTGTAATTCACAATGTTTTTCATTCTTTCCGCTTAGTGGTGTCATACATAAAATATTGGCAGATCCAGGGATGTATGTCTTCTTACACTTTACAACGAATAGCAGGACTTGGTGATGGATGGTGAGGATAAGTAAAAGAGGCAAGTTAGAAGCAGCTCTGTTTTATCCCAAGTAGAGTTGGTAATGGTGTTGACCTAAACAGGAGGGAGTGCAGGAAGAGGACTGAATTCGCACAAGAGACCAGGTTTGATTTCGAACATGTTGTGGTTGAGGAAGCTGCAGGACTCTTACATGGATTTAGCTCCTGGATATAGTAATACTATTGTGTGTGTGTGTGTGTGTGTGTGTGTGTGTGTGTGTGTGTGTGTGTGTATGTGATTGGCCTTTGAAAGTGTCTATGCTAACATCCATTATTTAATGTTAAACAACACCAATGTGAAGCAAGTACTGGATTAAGCTATAAATCTCAGAGGCAGAAATTGATGCTCTAGAACAGCAATGGTGAACCTTGTAGAGTTTTCCTTGATGCAGATAGCCTGCTGTGGCTCTCATGCCATAGGTTTCTCACCACTGCCCTAGAAACTAAAGGGCTTACTGTATTTGAAATTAAACAGCCCACATAAGTAGAAGAACTAGAATTGGCCCCAGGATTGCCCTGTTAAAACTGCCTCTTATTGAGTGAGGTCTAGCAGAGAGAGAGAGAGACTCAGTTGAATAGAAGGATATTAGCACCATGTCATATGTAAGATTAAGAGAAAAAATAGAGCATATCAGATAAAGTGACTCAGGCCAAAATGTTGGCAAAGCAGTTTACTGTCTTCAGTACCCTGACTCTGTGTATCTCACTCTGGTCTCGTTTCCGTCGTACTCCCCAGCGTTACTCCAGCCAATGAAAACCCATCCATTGTCTGTCTTGTTTTCCTTGTCATCATTACCATCTACGTACTCATTTCCCTTCTTAGTCATAGTCATTTATTGTCATCATTCCCCTTTCTGTCCTTCCTACTTGGCAAAATATCAACTCTACAGAAACCAGATTACTTACCTATTTCCTACATGAACCTGAACAGCTCAGTATTGGTTAAGGAAAACATACACCTGTGCTAATTGGTCTTACTTTGCATTCAGAACCACAGACCTCAAGTAGGACTTAAGTGTGCAGCAGTCCTGCTACATGTCCCTAGTGCACCTACTTTCTGCCTCACTTTTTAAAACGACTCTTTTATTCTCCTTTTCTTAACTCTATCCCACCTTTCTGCACTTTCAGCTGATAACTTCACCTAATATTTAATGACAGTGTATGTACAGTGGGAGCCATTGAGACATGAATTTCTACATCTTTCGTATTAGCAGATCTTCCAACCCTTTCATACTTGTTCTCACATTCCTACTTGCCCTTCTGTGACAAAGAGGGAACCTTACTCCTATGTAAGACAAAATTTCCCCTTGTGCTTTGCATTCTATTCCCCTTTGACTTCTTAGAAATTTTGCTATTTACGCCATAATACTCTGCCCTTTTCTCCCTCACTAACAGCCCTTTTTTTCTGTACCATTCCCTTTGGCATTCCTTACTGTGGTCCAGCTGGCATACTTTCGTCTTTACTTGAGACGTGAAAGAATTGTATTTTGTGTCTTCATCTTTCCTTGTCTTTCAGAGACCAGTGAGGTTTCTTTCTGAACCATTTGGTGAAATAGCCTGCTTTTCAGTGATAAGTCAGAATAACTACCATGCAGTTAAATCCCGTAGTCTCCTTTTGGTTTACATCTAACTACCAGTATTTTATGTATGAGTCACTGTTAACTCTTACTAAACTTCTCTCGACTTCTGTGGTACATAATTCCCCTGTCTGGCATCATAGGTACCCTCCATCTTCTGTTTCCTTTGCTGATTTTTCTTCCTTTGTTTACTGAAATACAATCTACCCTGGCTGCGTGACCCCTAGTGCCATGATTTTAAGTGCCATTACCTCTATGCCAGTGACTGTCAAAACCTGCTTGCTAGTCTTGTCCACTTAAAAGTAAACTTGGTATCACAAGTTTAATATGCCCAGAACAAAATTCTTGATTTTTACTATGTGTGAAAATTGCCCCTCCTCTGTTTTTGGCATTTTAGCAAATGATAACAACAACCACTGAATTGCCCAAATCCATTTTTCAGTTTGTGGAGTTCTTTAACCTTTACCATGGGAATAATTCCATAGAAAATACTGATTGCTTTTAAATGTCTTTCTTACGGGGTGAAACATCTTGAATTCCCTTATATATCAGCAGTTATCCATTTCACATATTAACTACCTCTCTTAAAAGGTCATGTGAGTTTTGTTGGGGACAAACCATATTCAGACTGTAGCAGATGTCAAGGCTTCATGGATGATTGCTGTTATTCTGTAATATATTACAATAAATTGAGGAAAGGGTTAAAGCATCAGATGGATGATTGGGCACATAGTCTTTAAAGAACTTTCTAATTCTGCATTTCATAATTCTAAAATAAAATGGTTTGAGGAAAGTGTCCCAGCCTTAGTAGAACAAAAAGTGTTTTCTGGCCATGAATGTGATTAATAATAAAATTTGAAGCAATTTGTTTGTGGTACTGGGGCATGAAGCCAGGGCCTTTGGCTTGAGCTACATCCCCAGCACGTGCCCCCTTTTTTAAATTTTGAGATAGAGATCTTACTTAGTTCTCTAGGCTGGACTCAAACTTGTGGTCCTCCTGCCTCAGCCCCAAAAGTTCTGGGCATATAGGCACATGCTAACCTGCCTAGCTAGAGTAAGTATTTCAAAGTATGCACAAGTTTCAGTCTCTGTAATCAGCTGTCTCAGCTATCATGTCTTATATACGTATATGAGAAACAGTATGATCAAGAGAAAGAGCATTTTAACTCATATGTACTCTCTCCTAAGTATCTATTCTGCTGTACCTTAGAGAAACAATTTATTTCCTCTAGAATTGTGCTGGGGATCTGGGAATATAGTTGGCACACAGTGCCTGCCTGGCAAGAGCAAGGTCCTGAGTTCAATTCCTGGTACCAAAAATTCCTCAAAAACAATAAAATTGTGTTGAGAATCTGGTTGTAACTGTTTCCCTGTACTAAAAATAATGTTTTTCTTTTCAAAGGTGCGCCAACCTGTCATATGCATCAACAACCATGTATTTTGTTCTATTTGTATTGATTTGTGGTTGAAGAATAATAGCCAGTGTCCAGCTTGCAGAGTCCCCATCACTTCTGAAAATCCTTGCAAAGAGATTATAGGTAAGGATCTATTTTATATTCACATAGAAAGTAGAAATAATTTCCAAATGTATATTTTTGGGGGAGACTTAAACTGGCAGTTTTTAATAATGTTATTTGGCCAACATCATACTGGGTGATTAGTAATTTGTATAACGTATGTATGTAGTAACTGAGCAGAACAAAGCATTCTGAGAGATGCCTCATGACCTTACGTTCCAGTAGTGCCTATGCATGTGGACCAAAATGTTAATGGTTAAACAGCAGATGTAGGGAGGGGATGGTGCACAGAAAGTTTAGAAAAGCTCACTTGAAAAACAAAAGAAAAGCTCACTTAGGAACATTGAGAAAAGCTTTATAAAGTAGATGGTCTTTAAACTGGACATTTAAGGATGGGTAATACTTTAACTAGTAAAAATTAGGGCTGCTATATCTATAGTGAGAACAGTGTGATTAAGATTCAGATATAGGAAAATACAGAGCATGTGTTTGGAAATGATCAGTACTCTAGTTTGGATCTGACTACTGGAATAAGACTGGAAAAGTAGATTGAGACCTTACTATAGAGAACTTTGAATGACGACTGAGTCAGGGACTTAACTCTGTGGGTGGAAGCAAGGATGAACAAGGGAGGGGTGTGATTCAGTGTGTTCTTGAAGCATATTAATTGAGTAGTGATATATACGTTGCATTGTAGGAGAGAGATAGAACATGAGTCAGGAGATTTTTGCCCAGGTGAGGGAGAGTGTGAGTCTGCAAAAAAAATTCAGTGCCACATTAATGCAGGTGAGAGGGGTCCTTGAACTAGAGTACTTACTTGGGCAGCACAAATTCTAAAATTGGAACAATACAGAGGAGATTAGCATGGCCCCCACATAAGGACGGTACACAAATTCATGACGCATTATTTTTATGCAAGAGATTGAAACTTGACCCATATCACTCATCATGTACAAACTGAAATCAAAATAGATGAAAGATCTAAGTATTAAAACAGAAACATTTACTCTGCTAGAAGATAATACAGGTAAAACTCTTGAAGACATAAGCACAGGCAAGGACCTTCTGAACAAAAACCTGATTATGTAAGAAATAACATCAAGAATCAACAAATGATTTTATAAAATTAAAATCTTCTTCACAGCAAAGGAAACAGAATGAAAAGACAATTTACAGAATGGGAAAAAAAATTGTTAGCTATACCTTGAATATAGGACTAATATCCAGAAAATATTAAGAACTCGAAAAACTTCAAGTCACCACAATAAAAGAAGATCCAGTCAAAAATGGGCAACTGACATGCATAGGCATCTCTCAGAGAAAGTGGCTAGTAGATACATGAAAAAATGTTCAACACTGCTGGCCATTAGAGAAAGGCAAATGAAAACAGTACTCAGATTCCATCTTACTGTAGAAAGAATGGCTATCATCAAGAAGTCAATAATAAGTGCTTTCAAGGCTGCAGGAAAAAAAGATCCCTTCTACTTAGTCAGTTAGTTAGTTAGTGGTAGTGTAAACTGGTATAATTATGTGGAAATCAGTATGGACATTTCTCAAATAACTGAAACTAGAATCCATTTAACCCAGCTATTCCCCTCCTAGGTATCTTCGCCAGAGAACCAAATACATCATATTTTAGTAATACATGCATAGCCATACAGTTCATAATACCTAAGTTTTGGAAGTGACCTATATGTCCAAGAACAGATGAATGGGTGAAGATGTGGTGTTTATACAGAATGGAGTACTACTATGCTATCAAGAAGGATAAGTTTGAATCATTTATAGGAAAATGGATGCACCGTGCTACCATAATGTTAAGTAAAATTAATCAGACACACAAGTTTAAATATTGCACGGTTTGTCTCGTATGAGAAACCTAAATTATAGATAAGTTAAAGAGTAGATATGTAACAGGAAATACGAAAATAGATTTTCTTTGCAAATGAGGAATGGTTGGCCAAGAGATGGAGGGAGGAGAAGGAAAGGTAAAGTGAATATAAGTTGTGTAATGTACGTGTTCCAACCCCCCACAGCGAATATAATTATTATGTACTGCAAACATGTATTGATAAAATTTTTTTTTCAGTTAGAAGATCTTTGAAAAAGACCACATTTAAAGAGCTTTTTTAGTATTCGGTTTTATTTTTCTCACAGGGGTTTTTTTCTTATTTATTTATTTATTTTTCCTGCTGTGGTGCTGAGGATCAAGCTCAGGACTTGGTGCACGTGTGGAAGTGCTCTACCCCTGAGCTACATCCCCAGCCCATGCTGTTTCTTTTGGATTGCAAAAGTTAAAGTGACTCTTGGTTTTGCTTTGGGAAACACTGAAAGTAAATCTATAGTTAGCTGCATTTTTATTTAACAAACTTAACCAGGGGATCAGGTCTTTTCTTGCAGGGTATGAATTTTGATGACTAAACTTATTTGAATACTTCTTCCACTCAGCTATTCTTCACAACCCTTCTTTATTCATTCATATATTTTGTTCTATTTGTATCTAAGTTTTTGTTTGTTTGCTTGCTGTTTTTTTTCAGTTCTGGAGACTGAACCCAGGACTTTGCATAACCTAGGCAAATGTTCTACCATGGAGTTACATACACAGCCCCATATCTAGGTTACATTGCATAAATTCTCTCAAATGAAATAGTTTATCCATCTTTGCATTTGACTAGAATATCCTGAAAGACAACAACTGGAAACTGCTTTTTGACATTCAGCGTAAGTGAAGAGCTCTCAAAAACTTCATACTTAGTGTATTTTTGACAAGTTATAGGACACAATTAATTTCATGACCATAGTTCAATGTAAGTGGGTTTTTATAACTAGTGAAGATACACATTACTTTTTAAAATTGGGTTACCAATAACCAGTGATTTTTGAGTACCTCAATTATGATTATTTACACACACACATATTTGTTCTTTGTGTAGTCTGTTAAATAAAAATGTAGTGACTTGGTTTTATTATTTAACATTGTCTAATTTTCAGATTTGCAGTAGTCCAAATATGATAATTAATATGTAGCCATTTACCCCATTGAGCTTACTATGTAAAATCTATAGGTAAGTAAACACAGTATGATATTTAACTGAAGGTAGATGGTAGCCTCAAGTGTGTATGTGAGGGAAAGTGCAGACATTAAGCTGGAAAACTACATAAAGCAGTGAGGAAAAGGTTCATTTTCCTTCTGCCCAAATCACAACAAAAATTAGGATCTTTTATTTATTTTTCCTGTAGGAGGAGCAAGTGAAAGTGAACCTATGCTAAGCCATACAGTCAGGAAGCACCTTCGGAAAACTAGACTTGAGTTACTCCATAAAGAATATGAGGTAAACAATACTTAACGTTTAAAATGATGTCAGCAAGGAGGTAGAGGTAATTGAACCACCTCAGTCCCAAGACTTCTTAAACACCCAATGAAACTTTAGTTTGAATTCCATTTTTAAAGTGTCTTATGTGATAAATTCTTTTAATTTTTTCCTTTTTTATTTTAAATAGAGGGAAATTTTCTTTTTTCTTGTTTTTCTTTAAGTACCAGGCAAGGAGAGACTAGGACACCAGAGGACAGGAATAGGTGGAAGCATTGCCCCTTTTTTTCATGTTTTCAATTTAGAATTTGTACCTCTACAAATGTGTTGTTTTATATTTGCTTCTTAAGAAGTTGAAAGATTATTGAAAACCCTCCTGTGATAGTCACTCTAACCCCCACCCCCCACTTACTATTTGTTTTAGCCTATGAATTCACTGATGATTACAAGCCTGACCAATTCTGGTAAGGTAAATGTGTATGTCACTATCAGCACAGCAATTTCAGTATAAGATATACTATTTCCTAATTCCTGCCTAAAGGCAAATGAGCAAGCTGATTTGCCCTGATGGTGGAATTTTCCAAATAAATTCATGCCACTTGAATATACTTTTGAATAGTAAACATTAAGTCCAGTTATCATTTTGACTAAGGAAGGGTATTTTTTAATCTCCTCTTTAGATACAAGATATCTTTAAGTTAAGCTGTGTACATAGAAATCACCATCAGCTGTCTCAAAATTATTTTTGAAATGCAGTGGAGCATAAATAAATGATTGAAGAAATATCTATTCATGTATGTGTTTTCCACATATATGCAAATAAAGCCCCATGTTTATATTTGTTAATATATTAATGTAAACAAAGCAACTTATAAAACTACCTAATTTGAAATGTACTGTGATTCAAAATAGTATAGAGCACTATGGTAACGAAATCTAAGGTACCCTTACATACTTAGTATTTGTTACGCTTGGATACTAATCAGAGTAATCCTCAGAGAGATCACTGGCTGTCTTAATCTGGTTTTTACTGCTAATACTACTTCTGAGACTACATAATTTATTTGGCTCCTGCTTCTGAGGCTGAAAAGTTCAACCATGTGGCACCAGTATCTGGGCCGGGCTTTGTGCTGCGTCATTCCCTGGGAGGAGGTGAAGGCAGACAAGGAGCGGAGTATATGAGCAAGACAGGGAAGGGTGCCTGAATCTGTCCTTTTTATTTGGAACCCACTCCCTTGATGACTAACCTACTCCTGCAACAACAGCCTTACTCCATGTTGAGGGCAGAGCCTTAGGCCTAATCACCTTTTAGCATTTTCAGCTTTTAATGCTATTACAGTGGCAGTTGAATCTCAACATGATTCGGGAGAGGACATTCAAACTATAGCGCTGGCGTACTGAGCTACTTTGAGTTTATTTTCAGATAAGAGAATTTTTAACAATGTAATGTGACATATTTATAGAAACATAAATGACATCACAGAAAAATATTAACCCAAATGTTCAGTGATTGCATCTATGATAATAAGCAGTAAGCCCGGTGTGGGGGCACAAGCCCATAATCCCAGAACTGGGGAGATTTGGGCAGGAGGATCACTATGAGTTCAGGGCCATCCTGGGCTACATAGTGGGTTCAAGGCTAGCAAGACCCTATCTCAAAAAAACCTATCTCAATAAAATAAGCCATTTCAGAGTGGGAAACCTAGTACCTATAGTACTTATAATGCTAATAAAAGAAAAGAATCTAGAGAAGTTAAAAGTTAACTACAGGTATTATTCTGATTTGAAAACGGAAAAGGTGAATGACTTCACTCCTACTTCACAGATGGAGAAATGTACATAGATCAAACAACATTAATCAATCATCTTGATCAGCATGGAACTTTTAATTTACCTCAGTAAAACAATTAAACATGCCTCACATTTTTCTTCTAAAAATGGAATCTACTTCTCTGATGGTTTTCATTTTTATTTTACTTTCTGGATGGTACCTTAAATAGAATTAAAGGCTTGACATTTTTAAATAAAAACTAAAAATGCAAGCAGCATAAATGTCAGTTTTTATCAGAAACAGGATACATTTTGAAAATTTAAGTTGTACATTACTTTGGCCCTACGAAACTTATGTGTAAAGAATCTATGTACATACAGAAATGTGAATGTAACATTAAAAAACACATTTGCTTCAGCCTTTAGCATGTATGTGTTTAGTGTCTGTATCTGCCTAATAACTATGTGATACTTTTTCAGGATGAAATAGATTGTCTGCAGAAAGAGGTAGAAGAGCTTAAAAGTAAAAATCTCAGCTTGGAGTCACAGATCAAAACTATTCTGGATCCTTTAACCTTGATGCAAGGCAACCAAAATGAAGGCAAACTTCCAGTTGCAGATAATCCAAGTAAAATTGACCCAGAAACTGTGTCAGAGTGGAAGAAGAAACTCAAAACAGCTAATGAGATTTATGAGAAAGTAAAGGATGATGTTGACAAATTAAAAGAAGTAAGTTGTGGTTTTGAAAAATGTGTTTTGGTTTTTACAATTCTGTAATACTGTAGGCACCTTCAAAAATATAAATAGTTATACTATCTTTATTCATCATTAGATGATTTGTGAGTGAAGGATAGAATTCTTGGATGTACACTGATGTGCAATAGGAAAATTTTTTTCATTAAATATCATTAGCTGCTAAGAAATACCACATGGTTCCATTTGTGACTATAATTGGAGACACTAGTGCTTCTGTGTGAGATTGCGTCTTCTAGAAGAGTAACATCAGTTGAAAGAGTGTGCTTCTATTTCCCCCTTTTTGTGGTTAGCCTTATTTTTTAAAGCTTGTATTAGTGACTGCCTTGTATGCATAAAAACAAACACATACCCATTTCCCTACTAATAAATGGGAAGGTTTTGACTGTATCTTTTGTATCTTCTTTTTGACTATATCTTTGATATCTTCTCAGATTTTGACGATTATTAATGGATAGTGAAAGGCTTGATGACTAATTCTAAGAGTTTTCAACAGTTGCTTTGGACTGAGACTACTCCATGCAAAAGAATATTGTGACTTATGAGGCTTATTCATTTTTTCTTCAGTTATTATCAAATCCACCTAGCAACATAGAATGTAAGTGAAAACGATAAGCTTCTACAATTTTCCAGCCTAGAAGAAAGATCAGATTCATGCCTTCAGCACTGGCAATCAGGTGCTCTAGTGCCTTCTTGGTCACTGACCAACCTTTGCTTAACTTTAGGTTTATCTGCCCTGCATTCTGGTTGTGCTGAATGGAGAAGGCTTTATAGTACTCTAGTCTATAGCCACATAAGTTCCTAAAATACGGATTTTGTCCCGAATTACTAAGCCCTGTACCCTAAAAACATTAATGAGCTCCATATGAAACTATAAAGAAGTGCCACTGTATATCAACTCTTAGTCCTCAGTGAGGTTAAGTAGCAGGGAAGTGAGTGCGACTTAGTGTTAGGCATCTTCCATATACAAAATAGATGCTCAGAAAAGGCCAAGGTGAGAGGAAGAAGAAAACAGTGTTTTCAGAGGGGAAACAAAGAAAACAAAGAACAGACAATTGAACCTACTTTGTTACAAAGTTAGTGGAAATGTATTGTTTCTTTGTATATTAAAGACCCACCTATGTATGTTAGGTTAGAAGAAAGGGAATGACAAATAAAATGTTAGTGTTTGTGTTATTTCTCCTTTAACTTCTGTACCTCTTCTTGAGCCAAGTGTAAGTTTTATATGGTCTCCTTCATAGTTATCTACGGTTTTTGCTAATGAATGCTACTTAGAGTATGAAGCTTTGTACAAAAAATACTCTGGGCTCATAAGGGTAGTATGGGAAATGTGTTTAAAAGAAAAGTACACAAAGCACAAATCATTACCCACAGTTACCCTGAGTCTTCAGGATAATTTGAAGTATATAATAAGCCCAATTTTGATGCCCACTGATATTAGATAATAGACTATAAACCAGAACATCAATGAATAAGAAAACCTGAACTACAGAGACAACTCAAATGTGAGCAGTCTAAGAAATAATGTACTATAAATCAAATGCAGGAGTATAAAAGATTAAGAATAAAGTATTACTTAGAAGAGTAAAATAGACTTTCTGGTATTACCTAGACTAAGCGAATTTGAACTATCATGAGGTCAGTATCATTAGCTAATAATCAGTGTTAGAATAGCTCAAGTCTTTATTACTCTTTTAGGTGCAACGACCAGTAGGCAAAACTCTATTCTTTGCATCATTTGCTCATGGGACTCTGCTGAACTTGAGAATACCTCTGATAGTTGAGGAGCTAGCCAGCCTGTATTGTCAAGTATTAAGAGAGCCACAGACTGCCAAGAGCCTTTGAAAAATGGGTGATATGGTATGGGTGGGGGTAGGGAAGGAAAATCAAATGAGTTTCTAATTTAAGCTTGTCATCATCAGAAAGCATTCACTAAGTGCCTCCCCTTATGGTGCAGTGCTTGAAAGCTTAATTCATTGTCTGTATGTATGAGGAAGTAAATGGCTTTCCTTATATCTTCAGAGGGGCTATAATGATGTTTATCAGTCACTTAAAGAATTAACCCTTCACACTCATGGTTGGTGTGCATCCAGAAAGATGATCCTGTACCCCAGCCCAAAAGAAACCTTGATAAGTCTTAAGTAACTGCATTGTTAGAATGTATGCCCCAAAGTTCTGTCTTTTATTTTTATGACTGTCCTGGTACATTTGTATGTAGGTGGGTGAGAAAGTAATTCCCAGATCTTCTGAAAATTAGTCAAAAGAATTGATCCAAGTTTTGAGGTATGTTTTTAAGGCTTTTTGGTTTAAACTTTTTTTTTGCAGTAGTTCTTGTGACTTAACTTTGAATGTAAATATTCTAGTCAAATAATTTCCTTTGCCAGGTGAGTTGAGTTTGGTAGTCTACAGAGTCTTATTTTTGTTTGAAATACACAAATGCAATGACTAGGAAACTTAAAGAAACCAGCTTTTAAGAAGATTCTAAAATTTAAGAACATCACTTTTATGCTTCCATAATCAATATTGAGCCACTGTTTTTTCTACCAAGTAGTGTCTTTTTTGCTAACTTTTAGGTATTACATAGTTCAAGGAAATAAAATTATACTTTTTTTTACCTCAGGGAAGAATCTGTGAGATTCATTAGAAAACACCCAATTTTAAGGTTCCTAGAAGCTGTATGAGAATTAGGAAGGCTTTTTTGAAGGAAGAAAAAACAAATAGTTTAATTTTACTAGATTTATCACTACAACAGTATTTTTATATAGCAACCAAGAAATCAACCTCATAGGTCAAGAATTAATTCAACGTTAGTTTGCAGATGCTTCCATGTGGTATAATGTTACCTTTCTTACAACATTCAATTGTGTAAGAGAAAACACATGAGTTTGCCATTAGTATGTTGCCTTAATAGTGAACATTGTGTCCCTGGACAGAGTGTTTGTAAAGTGCTAGGGGAACATGAATTAAAAATGCTTAGTTGTGTTCACAGTTTTATATGTTATTCCCAGTGGTAATTGTAACTTTCTGAAAACCATGTTCTAGCATTCATTTTTCTGATACTGCTCTAAAAAATACAGATGGCTCATGTCATAATTTTTACAAGGCATTATTTTAGCTTGTGCTTAATTATATTCAACTCCTTTTTTTTTAAGGCAAATAAAAAATTGAAATTGGAAAATGGCGGCCTGGTGAGAGAGAATTTACGACTGAAGGCTGAAGTTGATAACAGATCACCCCAGAAGTACGTATTTTCCTCACAGAGCGATGTTTCAGATTATGTCAATGTAGTCTGGGCTCTTGTGATTGTGATCAAATAAAAACAGGGTTTTTATTTGACTATTTTCATTTAAGCAAGGAAACTGATTTGCCTCTAAAAATCTAGTACATACTTGTGTTACTAGTAAAATTTTTGTCTCTATGAAGGCTAATTTTGAATTGTTTTCCTTTGATTACTGAGAGGTTCATTTTATGTTACAGTTCACTTGGTTTTACGTAAAACTGTTTAATAGTACTGATAAATAGTGAGATTACAGTAAAGCCCTTTAGCTGTTTTCTGAGATAATCCTAGTAAGAGTTAATGTTCACATACTATATGATTTTTACCAGTTACAACTGCATGTAATAGATAACTACTATTACTCTATTTACACATCAGGAGATGAAAGCATAAAGAGATTAAATTAATTTATCTAAATCTGCACAGCTAGTAAATGGTAGACAAGATGTTCAAGCTTAGGTAGTTCGTCCCTGGAGTCTGTGCTCTCAACTACTACAAGACTGTGTGAAATAGGATTTAAAGCAGTGTTCTTTGAATTTTGGGGTGATTTGAAACCATATAATTAAGTCAATTTATTCTCCTTTTTGATGAAAATTTCCATTCTATTCTAGAAAATAAAAGATTACAAGTGTTGATCTATTTAACAGTTAACTTGATCTGTTTCAAGTTATAAGAGTTAAGAGTTAACGATGGTGAAGAGATTGCAGGTAGCACTTGAGTTTTCTTCCCAGAGAAGAGTAAAAGAAATACGTCACCTTCCCCTGAGGTCTGGCAGCCTCTTGGAGAGATAGCATATTCAAACTCTACTCTTTCTTCTCATTCAACCACTAGACTTCATTTCTTTCTATTTTCAAAAGACAAGGCAGGGATAAGCCAACAATGGAAATTTATCCTACTAGAAATAGCTCTTTGCTTGTCATTTGAAAAAGGACAAGTTGCCCTCAGTAAAATCAAATGTGGTATGAAGAATGCTAGAAGTAAACCATAATTATACAAACCAGAGATTACTAACCAGTAGAGAAAGAAGCATAGTTTTGCTTATAATTCCTTCCACTGTGCTCTCCAGCCCTGTTTTTCTTTCCCTTCAGATAACATCCTACTTTGACAAATTATTGGAATAAATTTAGGAAGTGTTGTTTTTATGTGTTGCTTTCAATCTCTGTTCCTATCATTTATTGGCAACTTGCTTTGCCAGTCATAGTAATGCTTGTCCATTAGCCATTTCCCACAGCATGCTGAATGGAACTGGAGCTATTTTGTTTGTAGCTTTTATTTCTTGAAAAGTTGCCCACCAGATTGCAAATTTAATGCCAGCTACAAGGATGTGTGTTTTTAAATATCCATGCCTTGATCCAGATAAAAACTGAGAAACCCCCTGAGGAAACCTGGCCTCTGCTATCCAACAAGCAGCCATGTAGCTAATCCAACAAAATGTTAGGCGTTGCCATCTTTAAGTTCTGTTCCTTCCCTTCACAGGAAGGGAGCACTTTCACTTGGAAAGCAGTTTGAGCTGACCCCTGTTCCAGATCAATTTGCAGTGCAATGAGGTATTAAATGCATTGCATTGGATTTATAGCTTTGTTCATTCTGCATCCCCAAACGTATGGGATTCAGAGAGAAGCTGTCCACCGCTGAGAATACCCAGATATGGCTCATCTGAGGAGAGCTCTTATTTCTACAGAAAAGAATATGAAATTTCAAGAATGTAAAAGTAAATGCAAATAAAAATATTTTATTTTCTGTTGGTTTCTCACTACTGGGTGAGAAACCAATAGAAGGGAGATCCAGATGTCTTCAGTTAATTTCTTTTAAAAATGTGTATTGGATCAAATCCCTGTGAATGTACAAGTTCTCAGTTTAAACTTCTATTTTCAAAATCCTGTGAAAACTTACGAAGTAGAGACCTATACAAATGATGTGAAAAGTTTCATGTCCATTGTGTCTGTATAGAATACTCCAGAAAATACACTTCTGAAATGACATATTCTAAAATACAAACATAGTATGGTTTTCAGTAACTCATTTGTAAAGTAGGTCTCTATGTCACGTAGTTGTACTGTTCACTTTAAATACTGAACTGACATATTTCTGTAGTTTTGTGCAATCAAAACTCCTAGAGTTTAATATGTAGGGGTCTTTTAATCAGATTAGGTGATCACTTTTTTCTGTTTTGTGTTATACACTTGGTCAGTAGATGAATTAAAATGTACTATTTACCAGTAGGTTAATGTTTATGTAGTTTCTCTTATTTTTATATTTTTTATAAGTTAGGAAGTTACTAAAAATAAAATTTTGTTAATTTTATTTTTGAAAAATTTATTTTATTCCTTTAGTATAACAAGTACTTTAGCCAGTTTTTTGTTGTTGTAAACTTCGCTAGATGTAAAGGAATACTTTTAACACATGTACTCTTAGTCTCTAATGTGTCCTACAAGTTGAGCAGACATATTCTATAAATCAACAGAACTTGTTTAAATTTTAGATACTAGAGAGGGAAAAAATTAGGAAAGTGTGTTAACTCAGGCTGCCATAACAACTAATTTATTTTCTTACGGTTTTCATGCCTGGAAGTCCTAGATAAAGTTTTGACAGGACAGTTTTTCTGTCCCACTTGAGGCCACCTTCTCATTATGTCCTCATATGGTAGGGACAGGGGAATGAAAACACTCTTGTCTCTCACTCTCTTCATATAAGGACACTAGTCCTGTTGGATTAGGGTCTTGCCGTTGTGGTATCATTTAACTTTAAATTACCTCCTACATACCCTACATTTGAGTCCAGTCACATGAGAGGTTAGAACTCAATATATGAATTCTGGAGTATGTAGTAGAATATATTCTTTTTCAAGACACTCAAATGTGCTATGCCCAAAAAACTAGACTACACTTTAGTGTAAATAAGGCGAACTTAAACTTTATATTGATGGGTTTTTAAACATTTTTATCAGTACATGTTGGCAGTATGCAGTGATTACACCATCATGGTACATAACACATCATAACACATCTTTTTATATCCCCTTCCTCCTTCCCTTTCAGTTTTTATTCTTTAAGAGGTGAGAAGTACTTTTAAAATTTTATTTATTTATTAATTCATTTCTTTTTTGTGGTGCTATAATCCCAGCACTTTAGGAGGCTGAGGCATGAAGATTACAAGTTCAAGCACAACCTGGGCAATTTAGCAATTTAGACTCTCAAAATAAAAATGAGGGCCGAGTATGTATCTCAGTGTGAAGGCCTTGGGTTCAATCTCCAGTACTACAAAACAGAGGAAACGACATTATTGTAATCTTTTAAAATGAATATCAAGATTACTTCTCTGCTTCTGGGTTTCTTTCATATCTCAAAGTGTACCTGGACATTTTTCCTCTCTCTACTACAGTTAACTTTTAAAGGCCTTCTTGAGCAGTATGGCCAGTTGATAGCCTACTAAGCATATTCAATAACAGCTGTTCAGTTTTTTGTCATTTTCATTGTCTCAATATCTAAGTGAGTGGTCCAGAAAGTGCAGGGTTTTTTTCTATTAGCCACTTTGGAATGTGTTTCTTTCTAAATTAATTTAGGTAATTTTCACCTGGAGGAAACTGCCGCTTGTCTCCTTTTGTAGTGTGTCCTAACCCAGACTCAGAGTAGGACCTGCTACACAGAGCTGAAAGCATGATATGCCTTCTACTTTATAAGACTAATATCTGAAGAAAACTCACTCTACCAGGCAAACTAGAAGTACTACAATATTTTGTTAGTTTTGTTTTTTACGTTAGTACTTTACACAGGCCTTTAGCTATATAAAATAAATACTCCTCCTAGCCCCTAATAGAGGTTAGTTTCTGTTGCTATAATTTCCCTTTCTGCCTTGTACTTTCCTTCTTAGCACATACCAGGAACTGCAGATAATGAACATGTGTTTCATGACTTTTCTTCTCTTTGAACCAATTGTATTTACTGTTACATCTACTACATTTTATAGAGTCCTGGTTCATGTCCTGGTCCTAATACAAACTGGCAAAGTAGAATGTGGTACCCCCCAGTAGAGAAAATAAGGAGATTTATTTTTTAAGTCATTGGCAGGGGATGTGGGGTCACTTTACAATTAAGAAGTAAGAAGCTGAGTGTGGTGGTGCGTGCCTGACTCCCAGCGCTCTGGAAGCTGAGACAGGAACAGCACAAGCTTGAGGCTAGCATGGAGTACATGATGAGAACCATTCTCAAGTAACGAGGGTGGGGATAAGGGTAGGAGTAGAGATAGAGGTAGAATTAAGAGATACTTTAAATGCAGAGTGTGAATCTTACTAGGATACTGGTACTATCAAAAAATGTCAAATATTGGTTAATACTGGATATTGTCAAAAAGATGTTTTTGATCTAATTGGGAAATTGGAATATGAAGCAAGTATTAGATGATACCAAGGAATTGCTATTAATTTTTATTTAGATATCATGGTTACTTAAGCAAATACACATTTATCTTGGTCCGTTTTGGTCCCTTTTGCACAATACTCATATACGAGGTGGCTTATAAACATGAGACATTTATTTCTTGCATTTCAGTTCTGTAGGCTGAGAAGTCCAGGATCCAAGTGCTGGCGGATAAGGGGTTGGATAAGGGCTAACTTGCTGCTTCGCAGATACAGATACAGACTGCTTCGCAGTCTTTTGCTATATCCTCACATGGCAGAAGGGGCAGAGGAGCTCTCTGAAGGGCCTTTTAAATAGGGTACAGATACACATATTTAAGTATTACGTTGTTTCTCTGGTATGAGAAATAGAAAGCATAAGTAAGGACCAAAATGTATAATAAGTATTGGGAGATGGGAAGAAAAGGTTCAGATGGGAAGGAGAAGAAGAGAGGGGGTAGGAAGAAAAGAAAGAAAACAGATAATAGAAAGGAGAAATGATTTTGGAATTAAGGAAGGGAAAAGTGATTGAAGAGAGGGAAGAGAATTGGGGGGGGACTCAAGATAGACTATGTACAAATTCCCTGTGATGAATGTGATCATTATGTATATCTAAAATGTACCAATAAAATTAACAAAAAGTTTGTAAGGGTACTCACTCAATTTATGCTGGCCTTATCATCATGATCCAAAGGTCCCCCATGGTCTGTTCACCAAATATCACGTCACAAATAGCCTCCCTCTGAATACCGTCCCACTGGGAATATAACGCAATAGAAGAGTGGGAAGAGGGCTGCCCAGAAAGGCTGTAGCACCGTTTTTTCTAGAATGCTTACGTTAAAAACAGACTACAAGGTATGTTAGCTAAAGAAAAGGGGACGTAAGAGTTAATAAGGCCACAATCTTGATCATGTTAAATGTGGGAAATGAGTATAGATAAGTTAATTAAATTGCTTTCTCCATACTTACAATTTTTGTAATAAAAATTTAATATCAGCAAAACATGGTCCAGGAAATTCTTGGTCAAATAAAGGTAATAGACAAAAATGCATGAAACTTTTAAATACTGAACAAATACTAAACCAAATAGAGGTTTAAGAAGAGCGGCAATATAAGTGTGAAGAACGGCAAGTGGCTTGCTGTGATAAGTAGGCTTACTCAAAGAGGCTGTGAGCCCAGCTGCAAGAGAAATTTCAGTGAGAAGGGCATTCTGAGTGAGTGGAAACAGCGTGTACTGATACGAGAACGAAGTGGTTCCTACAGCTCTAATCCCCTTTCTCGCAGAGCTGACGTGCATCTTGTTACTCCTCAGCAAATGCTGGCTTCCTTATCACGTTCATAGACCAGAAGTCTTCCACATAGTGTTCACTTCTCTCCACTGGGGCTGTTGCCACTGTACTTACACAGCTGGTGAGCAGTACTTCCACTGTACCTGCCACTCTCTTCTGCATGCCAAAAGGTCAGTTCGTAGTCCAAGTATTTAGTGGGGAATGCCAAGAGTGTCACACCTTCACATGGTAGTAAACATCAAGAATGGTTGAAAAAGCTGAAAGAGACTAATAGTATTGAGTTTCTCGTATTCCTAGATTCCTTGATTTTAATTACTACTTCTAATCTGTATCGGCGTGTATGGATGTATTTGTCCTTTATGGACTTACAAGTTCCTTAGTGAGTTTTGAACTTAAAGAGATGTGAAAAATTTATTTTAAAATATTTTGAAAGTTCTACCTGTCTCTCATGTCTATAGTTATGCCTTTTTAAAAAAATTTCTCTAGCCACTCTAGGCAGGGATTATGCTGTGTCACCAGTTATGAGGCTTTAGCAGAGCAGCTGTTGTTCTCAGCTGCCCTGCTGTCCTATATTGTTATGTATCATAGCAATATAGGATATAAAGTTTCATATACAAAATTCTGTAGGTCGTTTAAATCAGACATGGTTACAATTAGATTAATGACTTTTCTCTCCATAAATATATATTCAGGAATGTTATACATTGTATCATTGCTTTTTAGTGCGATCTGATGGCTTGATAATGTCTCCCTGCATGCTCATTTTATTATATAGTAACCCCAAGCCTTGTCATTATAAACCAGCCTTCACCCATGTTCTAGCTCCTGTTAAGAAGAAAAAGGCTCTAGATACTCTGTGGTCAGGAACTGCTACGTCCTCTTACACGTACATGAAAGGAAGTGGGCCAAAAAGAAAAGAATGTATTTCACAGATTATGACCTGAGTGTTCTTCCCCTTTTGCTATATTTTTTTGTTTTTTCCTGAACCATCTGATCTACACTCGTGGCTTTAGTAATCATCTATCTGTATATCAGAAGTTGTAAAATAAAATTTAAGTCTTTGACATTACTTTTCCTCTTGAATTGCAGATTTATATTTCCACCTGTTTTGTACACTATCAAGATCCTATACCGTAAATTCACCACAAAGCATGGTAGATTATTGCAGCAGTCATCAGATTCAGAAGGACTTTTCCTAAACATTCAATTAAAAACAGCTCTCCCCTTCAGCGCTTTCCTTACTTTGTCTCATGATAGACCATCACAGGAGCCCGGAATGTTGCTCAATGGCACAGTGGCAAGTGTGAGCGCATGGGTTCGGTTCCCAGCCCACCCCCCTCCCCCCAAAGCTATAATGACAGAGCCAAGGTACAGTAAAGTAATAGAATGTGTGGATTGCGAACACAGACTCTTATGACTGGACAGTGGCTCTGTCTATTTCTGTATCTGTTCTGGCTGAACATATTTTATCTTTCTGTATCTCAGTTTTTGTCTTCAGTGAAATGGAGCCAATAGTACCTACCTTACAGATTGTAATGAAGACTGTAAACAATGTAAAATTTGAGGTGCACCTTAACTTCTGGCAATGTTACAGTGTTATCATCTTGACAGTCCTTGTCACTATATGAAATTACCTTGTTTGTTTAATTGCTTCGCCTGTTTGACCCATTGTCTGTCTGTCTCCATTCTAAACTGTACAGTCTCCAAGAGTAAGAACTTGCTATTAGTCTCTTTCACTTCCAGAACTCCATTACCTGAAAGTCACCTGATATATATTTGGGGAATAATTTAATAAATAGGTAAATACCACTGGATAAATTATTTAGCCTCTTGGGGCCATTGATTTCTTTTTGAAAACTATGGGTAATACATTCTTGAGAGTATTAAAGGAAATCTATGTTCTTGAGACAATATGTCACAAAGAAGTAGGTGGGGGAGTATCTTAGGTCTAAATAATTATATCCGTTATCCTTCTCCTACCCCACACAAAAGATTATTTATCGTTTTCCTTAGTTTCTGTCCTTCTTAGTAACTTTACTGCTTATCTTAGTTACTTTTCCTTATTGCTGAGACAAAATATCCAACACCCTAAGTTAAGGTGGATAGAAAGGTTTGTTTAGCTCACAGTTTGTAAAGGTCCGTAATCTGCTGGTGCTAAGGTAGGGTGACTCATGGCAGAAGGGCAACAGATCATGATGGTGGAAGACACCAAAAGTAACTAGAGGAGAGGAGAGCAAACCTCTGTTTTAGTGTATGCAGGCTACCTGCCCTAGGGCGGGTGTAGCACTCATACTCCCAGCGTTAGACCGAGAATCGATCACAAACTCTAGATTGCACCACCTCTGAAAAAGCCTGCCCACCATGACCACATGAGGTTTTGAAGGGTCATCCAGACACAAATCATAACACTACTCATCTAATTCCCAAAGGTAGAAACTCAGTCTTCTTATGTTTCCCTTCCTCTCACCCCATGCCTGCTTGTTCAGTGTGACCTTTCTCACTTGATTCTTTTTTTTAAGAGAATAAAACAAACCAAATAAAGGATACAGAATATCAAAACAAGACGATAGGAAATTAACAATGGTTATTATATTGCATATTGTTATCTTCAAAGTAGTTGTTCAGATTACCAGATATAGGCATGCAAAATTTATCAAACATTAAATATTCCTTTCAATAAACCAATAGAAATTAGTGGTACAGTTATCTTATAGTGTATGAGATGCACCTTGTGTATATATATATATGTATATACATATTTTTTTCCCTTTTTTCTTTTCTCCTTTCCCCCATCCCAGTTGCTCTTTCCTTTTGAGCAGTTTCTTTCTCTTTCACAGTATCTGTTGTACGTTTTGGATTTTATTTACTCTTTCAGTTTCTTAAACTGGGGAGACAATATGATGTTTACACATGTGGGTCTGATTTATTTCACTTATAGGTATGGTCTCTAGTTGCGTCCATTTACCTGTAAAAGGCTCAGGTTTATTTTTCTTTATAGCTCAGTAATTCTCCATTGTATAAAAATTCCAAATCATTTTTATCCATTCCTCAGTTCATGGACATTTGGGTTGTTCCCAGGATGTGGCTATCACAAATTGGCCTGTTAAAACTAAACATGGGCGCACGTCTCGATTCACCTGATTCTTTGAACTGCCTCTGTCATCCACTTTTCCCCTCTTTCCTGCTAGTTTAGTGCTGTATTACTTTTTTGTTTTTCCTGTGTTATAACCTTGTGACTGCTTATGCTTCTTTGTCATGGTGAACCCTTGAGCATCTGCTTTATTGTTGCCTGTATTCTAGAATATAAGTATGATTATCTGAATCTGTTTAATAACTTTTGGTGATTCCCATTGCGTGCACATTAAAGCCCAAATTTCTTAGGTGTAGTATTACAGGCTCTTCGCTTCTCCTTGGCTCTAGCCACCCGGCCCACAATCTGCCTTACTGTGGCATATTTTTGTACCTTCGCTCGTGTCTTTCTTGCTTGCCTTCTCTGGTCCTCCCTCCAAGTGGCTCTGTCTGTGTCTGTCTGTCTGTCTGTCTCTCTCTCTCTCTATGTCTCTGTCTGAGACAAGAGTCTTAGCTGTGTTGTTCAGGCTAGCATAACCACACCTGGTTTTACCTCTAGGTTTTGCTCTTTCTGGTTAGTTCCTATCATCCTCTGAAATCTAGCCCAAATCTCACTGTCTTTGAGACCCTCCATAATTTCCTTAGGCAGAGGGAACGCTTTCCTCTTATTTTTCTAATTATTCTGATAACTTTTTTTTTTAACAATCATGTTGTATCCTGACCAGTTCCAGTGACTGTCATGCCCATGTAGCCTGCTAAAACTCATTGGCACTAAGACATACATACTTTTTAAAAAATGCACGCGTGTGTGTGTGTGTCTTTATTCTGTGGGGCCTGGCAGAAGAAAAGGAGTCTTTTTGCTCTAATACTGTGCACTAGCACTTTGAAGGAACTAATCAGAGTATTAAGATTTTCAATGACAAAGTATAAAATACAAAAGATTTTATAGGACAGGAAGTCAATGATTCCTAGCATTTTATCCAAGTGAAAAGAGTAAGGGAGTTCTTGAAGTTTTCCTCTCTAAATTGTGCCACAGATTGGGAGTTAGAAAGAATGGAGAAGGCAATTTTAGGGCTTGCATGGCTCTAGTCCTGGGTATCTTGTCTGAACCAGGCTTTCCTGCCCTTACTTATGGTCTCCCAGTGCCGACTCCAAGCCTAGTTCTAGTTCACAGACATGTTCTTCCTAAATGAAGGCTCCAGACATGCCAGTGCAACCAGCACCTTTTGCTTCCTCATCAGCACTACTGGTCTGGCTGGCTCTCACTGTTGTCCCTTCTTGACCTTCTGGCCTTTTTTGTTTCTCATGATTCTGCAGTGACAAACCCAATAATTCCTAGTGTTTGACCCCATCCTGATCTGATGACCGATTCTACTATGCCCTTTGGTTTTCCCAGAAGGGGAACTTATAGACTGTCAGGGGAGGCTGATGATACCCTGGGGCAGACTGTGACAGCCAGTTGTGCTCAAGCCCTTTGGCTGCCTGAGGGGCCCTTCTCTGGATATTCAGCTAATTGGGGATAGACAGTTGCTGCAGTTTTCTGTCAACTTGTCTTTATTGTATTGGTAAGATACTTTGGGAGCCTGTAGTAGGTGCTAATAGCCAAGCAATAGGTTTGTCAGAGGAGGTAGGAACTGTTTGAGAACAAGGATGATGACTTCTACTTTTGTTTTCTTCCTCACAGCCTTTCAGCACACATTAGTCAATAATTCAGCTAAATAATAATTACAGTAATAATTACAAAAAACGGAATCAGCTTTTGTTTTATTTTGCTTGAAATTGTTTCTCATGCAGAGAGAGAATGAATTAAACTAAAATGAAAACTGCATGGACATATGATGATGATGCCACTCCAGAGGATTTTTAAATATGATTTGTCATTCAGCAAAAATCACACTATTTTATACTATTGAGATTTGTAGTTAATGTTACTATATTTGGAGAGAAGAGATGTCCTTTACTCCATTTAGAAATATAAAAAACATGAAATATCATATCATGATGAAATAGCAGGAAAAATTAGGATCCCTATCATTGTCGATATAATGTGGACTTCAGGGGTGATCTCTTTTGGAGATAGGAGAGCAGAAAATTAGGGCATTTCTACATAGAATCAAAATGAAACATATCTACCACCTAGAATGGAATTTGTTCTACAGTAAAAACAGTAGTCTGTCTCACAGTAGGGTGCAGAGACAGTAGGGTGTGGAAATAAAATACCTTATCTTGAGCTGCTTTCTCCAATATGGTGCCCAAAGAGAAGGAAATGAGCCTTAGAAATGGAGGATAACTAGTTACTATTTCCAAACAAAAGGTCAGAGACCAAGTCTCAGTCACCTGACAGAGTTCAACTCTGTATTTCTCCTAATGACTTCTGCTGACACCATATGGAGGTCAGCCCTTAGTAGAGACTTGTCACAAAAGGGATTACTCTGTTCCTTCTTCTCTTCATATGGTACCCAACACTTGAGTCATTTTTATGAAGAATTTCTAATTTCAATACTGCAATCTATAACTATATGTACACAGTTGATTTAATAGAGTAAACACAAGAGAATGCATAATGGCATTGCTGGGCCATGTGTGGTGGTGCACACCTGTAACCTGACACTCTAGAGGCTGAGGGAGAAGGATTGCTGAGAGTTTAAGGCCAACCTTGGCTACATAGTTCAAGGGTAGCCTCAACTGTGTAGCAAGACCCTATGTAGATAGATGGATAGATAGACAGGCAGAGACAGACAGAGATGTGTGCTAATATTGCTTGGAGAATTTTTTATGCCCATATCTTGTACTCTGAGTAACTACTTTGAAGATAATAATATGCAGTGTATTAACTTGTTACTGTCCTATTATGAAATTTTGTGTTATTTTTCCATAAAATAAAAAATACTACTAATATGAGCTATAACCTTGCATTTTAAGGTATAGGTAAGGTAATGTATGTACTGTGCTTTTTGGGAGGATAAAGGCAAGAGGAATTACTTGCGTCTCATACCTCATCCTATGATGTCATCTTTATCTTTAAGGGGAGAATTGTGGTATTTTTTATTTTTGTAAATGCTAAAGCACTTTCTGTTCTGTGATTAAAAACCAGGATGCAGCATAACTTAGTTTATATTTTTTTATTGCCCTAAACTAGAACTTAAGACAAGTAAGTAACGTAAGAGATACTTAGTTCCTAAATTCTGCATTTATAACTGTGCTCATCTCACCTGAGAAACATCTTTTCTTGCAAAGATGTCTGCTTATATTTATAGGGAGACAAGTTGGTCATGTATTCTTCCTTCACTTAGCACATTTAAATGCAGTACTTTCAGTGCATGGTTCTGATTCAAACTTTGTTTTCATGTCTCTGTTTAAAATATTTTGGTTGGTATGTACAAAGGTGGTCCTTGTATGCTATGCTTCCTGCAAAACTACTTTAGTAAAGGATCTTTGGAAGTCTCAAAATATCTTGAATTTGTCCCTAGAACATAATATTTATATGATGAGTGTTCATTGATTTTGTGCATACATATCTGTATGTCTTCCCACAGTTTTCTAACTTTTACACAGTGTAAATAAGACCTGATGTTACCTAAGAATTCTTATATAATATGGTTTCTGATTTGGCATTTGGTATTGGAAAGACTTGTATTCTAATCCGATTGCTATCACTTAACCTACTTTGCAACCTTGGGACAAGGTCTTTAACTTTCCTAAACTTATTTCCTATCTTAAAATAGTAATGGATCTTGATTCCTAAAGTTCACACAGTTAAATGGGGTAATACACATCAGGCATATAACAGTGTATTTAACTCCAAGTAAATACTCAAACCTTTGTGCTCGTGTTCTTGGTGTCATCACCACCAGTGCTAGTCGTTTATACCTCTGTTAAAGATTTGCAGTAATTACTCTTGGTACCTTCTAGCCAAAGGTTCACTCTGCTTGTTTTATTTTATTGTCAAGGAACAGACATTTTTAGGAGAGAATTTCTACTTGTGTGTTCTTTCAGCGTGCCTCATTGTATAACATTGGTGTGGAACCAATCTCTGTAACTAGAGTGGCCTATAAGACTATGTTTTGATTGTCTATAATCTCCAAGAATACAGCATTTTCATCACCAAGACGATAATTTTAAAGAGAGAAGACTCTCTTGAGGAGTTGTCAGGTCATACAGGGCAGCAGTGGGTCAAATGCATGGGCTGCTTTCCAGAGCTCCCCTGTTTGCTTCAGTCAGAGGGCCTCTTCCCTCCCTTCCCAGCACACACAGCAGTGAATAGGGGATGTGGGAGCAGTGTGTAGGGAGCTGGTAAAATGTAAAAAAGTACTAAGGCACTGGCACGCTCTCCCCCACCACAAGGTAGAATTTTGCGTTCCTACAGTCCTGGTTCTCTCTGACCTCATTACCTAAAATGTATCCCCTTACATACCTTGTACACATACACACAGGCAAAGACCAGTACCATACCAGGACTTTTTGACATCCCGCTCTATCAAAAATGAGATTCCTCGTGAGCTTACGTTACAGGCTACTACTGGCTTACATTCTGTGTAATCAAAAACAGGAGTTGCCAACTCAAGGGATCTCTGGTAGATTATATTTCAGGAGAATATATAAGGGATGATAAAAACATATCATGCATGTTTAAATTTTAAAAATTATTACAATAAAAGATTGCCATTAATCCCCCAAAGAACACTCCCTCTCATGTTGAGCACACTTGTCCCATCATCTTGCCATTTTCTGAAGCAGTTCTGGAAGTCCACTTTCATGAATGTCTTTATGATATGTGATTAAAAATAATGCTGCTAAAAAGTAATAATAATGCTGCTGCCAAGTGCCATCCAACAGAAAGGCAGTCTCATACAAACATTATGTTGTACCCTGATCCACCTGTTCACCAGCTCTGGTACCGTACAACTTCTGGCTCTTCCCCAAAGTGACCACGAGAGGTACACATTTGGACATGCTTCAAATGAGGCAGCCATTCCACTGCAAGTAAACAAACTCACAAATGAAGATTTCCAGAACTGCTTCAGAAAATGGCAGGATGATGGGAAAAGTGTGTGTGCTCAAAGTGAGGAGGGAATGTTGTGAGGGAGATTAAAAGCAGTTTGTCTTTTAGTGTAATAATTTTTAAAATTTTAAACAGCATATTTTTTAATCATAGCTAGGAAAGGAAAAAAGGCAATGGGGATTTTACTGCTCTTTAAGATAAAGAAGATACTTAATATTTTTTAAAGTCAGGTAATTATAAAGTAACTTTTTAAAGTCAGCCACAATTACAGCTCTGTGGACAGGTAATTACAAGAACATCTAGTCTATGAATGGATCATACCTTCTGAGGGTTGTTGTTGCAGTGCTTTACAAAATTTTTTGAGATTCACGTTAATGTATTTGCCTTTCTTTATCAGCCATTACCGTGACCAGGTAATCCACATTTACATGGCCGTTCAGGACCGTGAAAATGACTGTGCATGTTAAAGCTGCAAAGCATTCATAATAATCAACAAGAAAAATTACAGTTGCTTTTTGGGCTTTAACAATTTTTGTCAAAACATTAGTGCTTACTGTTAGTTTTAAATGTATTTGGATATAAACAGTAAACCAGTATTTATTTAGTGCACTAATATTTATGCAGTACAATTTGAAATATTTGCAACGTGAGAATTAAAGAGTTCTTATTCTGTGAAAACAGCATATCTGATGAGGTGTGTTCTGGGCAGCGCGGCCTTAGACTTTGGCCTGTTGGTATTTTGTGCAGACATCTTCCTCTTCCTTAGAACTACTTACCTCTGTCAGTAAGTTTATCTGTACTAAATTCTTCTGGCACATTTATTCTCTTGAATGCTCTTGGATTGTTGTAATATTCCAACAGTCAGCTTTTTCTTCCATAACTGCATCTAAATTTAATTCTAATATGTCCAGCATGAACACTTTTAATTTCTGTATAATGCCTTCATCTTTGTTGGCCAGTTCTGTCTTTTATCTGTTTTTATGAAATGTCCTGTGGGTTTTCATTGGGCAGCAACAGTTACACTCTTTGCTCTGTGTTAACTGTGTAGCAGAAACATGTAACCAATCACTGATGGACTTTGAAAGAGGTGACCTCACTAGGTATTGATCATAATACACGTTTTTGTGTAGTCTTTTGTGACCTGAAAAGCTAGAAATACTGGCTTTCCTTTATGTAGAGACCCACACTTAATACAGTATAATGTGGCAACTGAAATTTGAACCATGTTTGTTGGGTGACTAATGCTATTTAACTGAACCCAGGGTAACTGAAATTTGTGTGTACTGAAACGGTATTAAGCAAGGACAATAGCACGGAAAACCTATTACATAACGCTAGACCACAAAGTTGTTCCAGATGCAAATATTGCTTGCACTTTTACTACTACCTCAGCTAGGAAGTGAGGAAAAGGTGAAATTACAGATTCACGAGGAGAGAAGAGGGCTCCCTTCTGTACCCCCTTGTTCCTCAAGGACTCTGAAGTTTGGTAGGCTTGACGCAGTGAGCTTCACGCACTCACTCCTTTTGTTGGGGTTCACAGCTAGACAGGCATAAGTTTCACAGCTGGTTGATAGCAGCACAGTATTGGAGCTTAGTTCTTTTGATATTTGGTTCTGACATTTATTTTGTACCTCATGTATTTTCTTCTGACCCTGTTCAGTAACATCTTGTTCCTTCTATAAGAAATGAGAAAATGGGGTCTCAGGAAGGAAGTTCTTGTTACAGGTGCTCTTACTTTAGCTACAGCATCTCAGGGGTCAAATCAATGGGACTTTCAGTTTTCTTCTAGTAGCTGCCTCTGTACATTTTTGGACAAGGGGCATCCTCATCCTCTTTTCTCATCTAGATAGAGTATGCTTCAGCTAATATTGCAAGCTGAAAAATCCCTTGTTTCTGCTAGATTTTGGCAGAATGTACTTCCAATATCAGTTGCAGCTCCCAAAGTACTCTACAGTGTTTCTCTGGCATAATGAAGCCCTTGGCCATCACTGCTACTTTGAAAATCAAAGCCTTTTCGTCTCTAATGGAATGTTTATAAAAATACTGCATTTTGAAATTTGCTCAGGAAAAGGAAGTGTGGTAAATGATATTAGAAATCCCTCTGGCTTGCTTTGGTATTGCTTCGTATAATGTTATCTACTCTGGGGATTACTGGAATTCATATGAATAAGAGCATATCAAAACCCAAAGACAAATAAACTCTTCATTATCTTAGTCTATAGAAGCGTAGCATCACATACGTATCCTTGATATTTTTATATGATATATTGCCCTTTGATAAATTTAATACAGATACTCAGGATCAGCTTGAAAAAAAAAGGGCCCCTAATCCCTAACAGCAGTGTCAAAAGTCTCTTACATTTGCATTCTTTTACTAAAGTAAAAATGGAGGGGTTTTGGATGGGACTTTATAGAATGTTATGATACAAAAGTTATACATGTCTCTCTGTGTGGCTTCCCTTGGTGTCAGTGAAAAGAAGGAAGTAAATAGTGAAATTATAACACATTTAATTTAGTAATAGAGCGATAGTCATAAAATATACATGTAAAGGAGATCAGAAGCCTTTAACTTACTTATCCTGTGGTGTAGACTCTGTCTTAATGTAGGGTACTGATGTATTTTAAAGTAAAAGAATGTCATTTACTCAAGAAATATTTAATAAGAGACTGTGGTGTACTGGGAATTACCCTGGTGATCTAGCAGTGTGTAGAATGCAGTCAGGCCTCCTGCTCTCCAGGAGCACCCACTCTGATAGGGGGACCAAACCAAGTAAGGTACATACACTGACTCAGTTGATCAATTCCATAGCTTTCACTTTACACTTCTGTCAGTTTGCCCAATAGGATGGGTCACTTATTTGCAGATCAAGATGGCCTGATCACTTAAAGTATCATAGACCTTAAATGATTGAACTTTGGGGAACTAGAGGCAGTGACTTTTAGAAAACAGCCAACTCCCTCAGTGGCTCCTGCATGCTTGTCTCTTTCATGTGCACCCTTTTGCTGAACTCTGTGGTTAGCACTGCATGTCAGCTTTCTCTCTGAAGTAACACAAAGATGTTGGCATCATTGACTTCAACACAGAACTCTTTGTTGAGTCGTATAAAAACACCAAGCTAGGAATGTGGCCTACTGGTAGAGCACTTCCCCAGCATGCTCAAGGCCCTAGATCTGAACCCTAACAATGCAAAAAGAACAAACCAAAAATGTAAATAATTTAAAGAACAAAATAGAAGAGACGTGGTAGCAAGCAGGGAGGTAGACTTTGTGCAGATAGGGCGGGGATATGTGATGGGGTGGGGAGGCCAGGGTGCAGATGGGGGAGTAAAATGATCAAGATTTGATATGTGTATGTACCATTTTCCTGAGATGAATGTAATTATTATGTGTGGCAAAGATGTACCAACAGTTTAAAGGCAGTTTAGAGATAAACACAGTATCTTAAAATGACATTGTGTTTGAAATTTCAAGCTAAAACCTGGAAAAAAGCCACCCGTATTTGATAAAGCATTCTTCATTTATTATTAGTCTTTCCTTGTGCAGACCTGAGTTACCAGTGATATCCTTTGGTAGCATTATTTCATTTTAAGTCATTTGATTTTTCTCACATGAAGATATCTATATTATAAAAACTGTACATGAAAAAGAAATTTTATCTTGGTAAGCAAATGTAAATCTAACACTTGCTATTTGCATTAAATATACTACATTTAAAAACGTGGGTTATTTGATTATATCAGAGATGTTACACTGAAGACTCACAAGTATTTTTGTCAAATCTGCTCAAAAGTCTTTGCCTACTTTTTAAAATGTTTTCTTATAGAATCACACCTCTTTCAAGTACTATATTTATAAGCCAGAACATTTTAAGAAAATTCCTGTCATTCACTTAACCAGACAGTCGTAGTAGTAAACATTGTCTTTGTACTGGGAACCTTGTTATTGTAGTTGCTTTTGTTTTTGTTGTATCCATGGTTTCTGCTTTTGTGTGTTAGACAGTGAAGAGAGTGTGCTCTCTCTGGAAGTTAATTTCAGTGAGTAGATAAATAAACAGCAATCATGTCCTTTCTAATCCTGGAATTTTATGATTCTATATTTACCTTTGCCTCTACTTTCTTTTCTTAGGGAAGAGTGGGGATCACATGGGTGCTGAGCTGGGAAGTAAATTAGGCCAGGGGCTTAGGAGGTGATGAGTATTAACTGACTGTTTAGAGTATGTTGTAGTGGACAGTAAGAGGCAGTTCCTTGTGGGCTTCTCATGCTTCATTATATTTTTTTAATAAATACTTTCTTAGTTGTAAATATTTTTATAATTATGAGAAAAGAAAAAAGTAAACCCAAAGATAAAAATATATTTTACACATTACGTTTTTCGGGTAACTTAAACGAATAATCCCTGAATTTTTAGAAATGGATCAATATGTGAATTATCAAGAAAAGTGATTGAGTAAAGCTCTTGAACAGTATTTTGAACATATTTCATGGTGTTAACGCTAAGTTTATTGTTTGATAGGAAGCAGTTTCCTGAAAGAAGTTTTTTTAGTGGCAGGATAAAATGTAAGCTAGATACTTTGTGGTCATTAGAGCTAAAGCAGTCCTACTCATATTTGCATCCTAGCCCCAAATATACCAACTTAACCTATACTAGGTGCTCAAAAATTGTTTTAGAGCTGAGCGCATCCATTCTTTATGCAATAATGGGAAAAAAGATAATATGAAGTAAAAGAGTGAATTTTTATGTGTTCTTTTTAGTCACTCTAAAATGTTCCCCTTCAGAAAATATAAAAATGTTTTTATGTATAGTGTATTGGAACCACAGCACGACTATGTATTTCAAAGTTGGAGAAATGAGATTGATGTCTTACACAGTTGTAAAATGCCAAAAATAAGTAGAGCTGAAATGAATTAAAGCCCAGTGCTCAGAAAGGCCAAGGAAAAGCTTCATATCAAGGGTGGCCATAATTGAAAGGGTCCAAATAAGTATTTAAAACCACCCCTCCTGGGACTTCTAAGATTTCTGAATTTCAAATTGGTGTTTTATGTTTGACAAGGTGACATTGTATAAGAAATGTATTGTAAAACACTGCTGTATGATAGGAAAATGATTGAATGTAAATATTTCAAGATGTGGACCACTGTTCAAATGTTATCATAAATCTTTGCCATTGTTTTAGGGGATAACTTCATGCATATATGAGCTGAATTGATAGAGCTAGCTCTTGGAAGAGAAATCATCAGTGAGCTTCTACCTCGCTTCCACCACTATACTAAGCTGGGAAGTAAATTGGGCCAGGGGCTTAAAATTACCATTAATTACCATTAAAATGACCTATTACATCTTTTCTGTTATTACAATATGCATATTATTCATAAGTTAGAGGAAATCCTTTTTTGAAGATACTGTATCGGCTTTGCTTTTGTTCTCTTCAGTAAGTGGTGTGAAATGTCATTGTTACGTGAAGTAGTATGGACTGGGACAATTTGTACTCTACTCTTAAACTCTGAAAAAGAAAACAGCTTGAACTATATGATTAACTGTCCTTCCATTCTTTCTAGATTTGGAAGGTTTACAGTTGCTGCTCTTCAGTCTAAAGTAGAACAGTATGAACGCGAGACCAATCGCCTTAAGAAAGCCTTAGAAAGAAGTGATAAATACATAGAGGAACTAGAATCTCAAGTTGCACAACTAAAACATTCAAATGAAGAGAAGGAAGCTATGGATTCCATTTGCCAGAGAGCACTTTCTGCAGATGCTAAGGGGGGCAGTGAGGAAGACGTGGCCTCCAACAATCAAGGTGACAGTGCTAGAAAGCAGCCTAGCTCATCCAACTGCAGTTCTCACCTGGCAAAACCTTCCAGCAGCAGGCTCTCTGACACCAGCACTGCGAGACGGGAAAGTGCCAGCAAAACAGAACCAAACCATCCTAAGAACAAAGATCTGTATAAAAAACAGGTAGGAATCATGTTAGATGTGCCTGATACAAGTATGGATACTTACTTGGAGGGAGAATGGGGTAATGAGCCTAGTGATTGTGTCACCTACAAAGATGAAGAGCTTTATGATCTTCCAGCTCCTTGTACTCCGTTGTCCCTTAGTTGCCTTCAGTTAAATACTCCAGAAAATAGAGAGGGCTCTACGGTCAAAGCAGGAGCTTCCACAAAGCACTCAAGTCATCTCCGAAAATTGGTGTTTGATGATTTTTCTGATTCTCCAAATGTTTGTAATAAGGATTGTTCACAAGATGGAATAAGTAGAAATGAAAATGAGAAGAAATCAGAATGCTTTGCTTCCCCAAAGACAGGATTTTGGGATTGTTGCTCTACAAGCTATGCCCAAAGCTTAGATTTTGAAAATTCAGAGGGGAACATAATAGCAAATTCTGTTGAAGAAATATCTTTAAAATTGAATGAGAAATCCACCTCTTGTCTGTCCAAGAGACTGAATTCCATTCGCTCTCTTGAAATGAACCGGACAAGAACCTCCAGTGAAGCATCCATGGATGCTGCTTACCTGGACAAAATCTCTGAACTAGACTCAATGATGTCAGAGTCAGACAACAGCAAAAGCCCTTGTAATAATGGTTTTAAGTCGGTGGATTTGGATGGCTTATCAAAGTCATCTAAAGGCAATGAATTTCTTGAGGAACCCACTAAGTTGGAGGAAAGAACTGAGCTCAGTCTTCCCAAAGGTTCTCTAACTGCTGATCATTTAGAAAATGGAGATGAATGGAAACCCACTTCCTTTTTTCTCCTTTCTCCATCTGACCAAGAAATGAATGAAGATTTTTCACTCCGTCCCACTTCTAATTCAGAAACTAATGAAATCAAACCCCCAAGCTGTTTATTTCAGACGGAGTTTTCCCAGGGTGTTTTGTTAAGCAGTTCACATCGACTATTTGAAGATCAAAGGTTTGGGTCATCTTTGTTTAAGGTGCCCTCAGAGATGCACAGTCTTCATAACCATCTTCAGTCTCCTTGGTCTGCTGCTTTTGTGCCTGAAAAGAGGAATAAAAATGTGAATCAATCAACAAAAAGAAAAATCCACAGCAGCCTTTCTAATGCTAGCCCGTCAAAAGCAACTAAAAGTTGACTCATTAGGAAGGTATCATTTGTGTTTTTGTCCTGAAAGGAATGTAAAAGTTTTTAAAGTTACTTTTTTCCTTTCATGATGAATTGATAATCTTTAGTCAAATGTCAAATCAAAATAGTAGATTAACCTATGCCCCCAGTCAACCTTTTTCATCATTTTGAAAAGACTTTCTGATCTTTTTATTTGGGGATCTTTTTGACCAGAGAAGGAAGAGAGAGTTATTTTGTTGGTTTAATGAATATATGTGTCTGGGCGAAGTGTGTTTTGTTTCTTGAATCTTATTTAACTGTTAGATACAGTGACCTGCTAATGAGGCTCAGTTGTCTTCAAAGCTTTTAGTTTTGTCTGTGCACTGATCATAAGACACTTGAATTTCTTTATAAAGATTTTTCTTAGGGTGGAAATTATTTTGTGTGTCTCTTCTTATTTATGTTTAGTTATAGCCTGATTTTATACAAGGCTGTGATGGAGAAATAGCACTCTGTCCTTAGTCTAATACTCATTTACTTTTTCTTTATGTATATGTTTGCATTTTTTAGCATTGTGACTTGTCCAGTTTTGTGAAAATGTTCTGTTACTATGAAAGAATACATTTTCTATATAAAAATACTCATTTTATATCAGGCATCTTACATTTGCTTTTTCATTTTATGTCAGGCAGCTTATATTTACGTATTCATCTTATGTCAGGTAGCTTATATTTGCTCATCTTTTTGTATGTAAAATCAGAGGAAATTGAGTATACTTAGGAAGATATGGAGCAGTTGGGTTTGTTGGAGCTTAAACGTCATAGCTTCATTGTTCCAGATGTATATGTGCAAGAGCATCTTTGCCAAGTTCTTGATCCACTCATATCTCGGGGAGTTGTTTTTGAAGTGGTAAAGTTCTTATTTGCATGTCACTGTTCTCTGTGGAAACAGAATGCATGGTAACATTTTGCTTGCTCTATTTTCCATACTTAAGCAAAAGAAGTTTCAATTGATTAATAGACTACCTTTTATGTAGGACTTTTTTTTTTTCATAAAGAGTATTGAGAGGACAAGGATTGGTAGTAACTAAGCACAATTTATAATTTAGGCTCCAAAAAGGTGTATTATTCTGAACATGTTTGGTATGTCTATGAAGGCCTTTAAAAAAAAAATGGGTTTGTATGCTAATGACTTGTTTATTGAACGTGCACTGAACCTTTTACATTAATGCCATATTGTTTTACATTAATACTGCATGCTTTTCTATGTGAATTGAATAAAGGATGTCGTAAGCGTTGAATAAAGGTGTTTCAGATGCTAAATTAGCCTACACAGACCCGGAAAACTTACTGTTAATTATTGTATAATACAGGAGTATACCAACTGTGGCCCATGTACCAGATCTGGCCTGTACCTGTTTTTGAAAGACCTGTGACCAAAGCTGCAGTTTTTACTTCAAAACCAAATTTTTTTTTTAAATCTAAAGAATATTTTATGACCGGAAAATTATGTGAAGTTCATATTTCATTACTTCTACATAATCTTACTGGAACAGCTACACACATTTGGTTATGTACTATCTGTGACTCCCTCGGATGGTGACCACAGAGTTGAATAGTAGCAAGAGACCATATGTTTCACAAAACTTAAAATATTTACTGTCTGGTCTTTTACAGAAAAAAAAAAATGGTATTCTTGGCTATAATTGACATTGATAATTGAGTAAAAATATAAATATATAACAAATCACTTTCCTTATTTTGGGAATCATGCTCTCCACTTTCAGAATAGCCAGAAAAACCAATATAAAGCATACTTGTCATATATTTTCCAATAATTGTTAATTATTTTTCTGATATGGTTATATATTAGGAAATCAAATGTAGGAATCTAAATTTTTTCTGTCACAGGGTACATTTAAGGGTACTATGGTCTGAATGAATGCCTGCTCCCCCCCAAATTCATATATTTAAATAACTCCCATAATAATAGTATAGTGATTAGGTGGTTAGTGCTCTGCCTTCATGAATGGGATTAGTTTATCCTCTCAGCAACAGAAAAAAAAGAAAAAAAAAAAAAAAAAAAAAAAAAAAAAAAAAAAAAAAAGAAAACACAAGAACCAAAAATCCAAGGACAAGAAAGAAAACAGGCATACATCAACAACAGCAACAACATCCACAACAACAACAACAGAAGAAAAAACACCGCTTGTTGCTGCTTTACATTCTGTTGCTGAGAGGATAAACTGTCTGACTAAATTTGCATGTCTGTATATGGGTCCATACATCTACAATTCGAAGATATCAATGGATAAAGCAACAACTACTGTTGAGACCATATCACCTTGTCTATAGATTAGTTGTGATTGTACTATTTTCTATGATAATGAGTGTCTGTTTGTCAATATGTTTTTGTACTTTTATGTTTCTAAAATAAAAAAATAAA